>JAOXYD010000134.1:410144-422255 GCA_028565735.1 Pinacopodium congolense | reverse complement strand
ATTTTAATATATCAAAAAATAATTTACTAAATCAAAATGTTATGAATTTATTTATTAAAAATTTACATTTTTCTGAACATTTTGTCTTTTAAACAAGCCAATTATGGATTTTTTCAAAGCTCGAAAGCTACATCATACCCTAGTCCACAAGCTAAAAATAATTATGAATATATATATATATATATATATATGAATATAAATAGATAGTAACTTTTTATATATAAAGTTAAAATGGGGATGACTATTAATGCCAAGGGGATATAAGTTGTTTTCAACCTATTAGGGTAGTGAAAAGAAATAAGTCTTTTATATATATATATATATATATATATAACTTTAGCTTTTCCTGAACTTGTTTATAAGTTTAATTCTCATACGAAGTTAGGAATAAAGAAAAGTAATATTTTTAATCAAAGTTATGAACAAAGAAGGGTAATTTAATTTAATAAAAGTTAGAAATAAAGAAGGGTAATTTATAATTAAAGTGAGAGATAAAAACATATTTTAAATGGTGTAGATGCACTTTTAAAATTTTAAAAATCTTAAATAAATTCCTAGTTACTTGTAACTTTAACATCTTTTATTAAATAATTATTTGAAATTAGAAATTAATAATTAATAATTTTATAATTATTTATTATATATTATTAAAATTTAATATGTAAGGAAGTTCATTACTAAATTTAGTATATAAAAAAATTAATTTACTAAAATCAAAATGTTATGGATTTGTTTATGAAAATTTGCATTTTTTTGAATATTTTATCTTTTAAATAACTATATAAGCCAATATTAATCACCTCATAAATTAAAATTTCTAGGTAAAACTATAAAGCTCAGTAATATTCATTCATGAATGCAATCTAAGTTAATATTTTTATAACATTTTCATGTGCATGACGTAATCTCTACACCAAGCCAGCAAATGATGGGTCCAATTCTTCCTTATTCCTTGCTTAGATGGAACCCTTTCCCAATTGTTTTTCAGTGTTGTTCTTCTTTAAATTCAAAGGATTGTGATCTTTCTGCGTTGGTCACTCTTAAAACCAATCAACCCTTCTTTTTCTAGGCATAAATATGGCTGCAGAATTGGTTGGAGGGGCTTTTCTCTCTTCTTTCCTCAACTTGTTGCTTGAGAGGATAATTTCGAAACAAGTTGTGGATTTTTTCAAAGCTCAATTATGCTCTGGTGCACAAGTTGAAGATAGCTATGAACTGTGTTGTTGGGCTACTTGATGATGTTGAAGAGCAAGAGATAACGAGACCAATAGTCAAAGAATGGCTCGACAACCTTAAACATATGTTCTTCGAAGCTAACAGCTTGTTGGACGAGGTTGCTTATGAAGCTACAAGGTTAGAGGTAGCTGAAATCAAGTATCCATTACACTTGTCACGCCAAGCGCTCAAATGAAGAGTAAGTATGGTGCATTAATCCTACATTTAATAGACAAGGGAGAGTCTTAGGATTTATAAGCATGGACACTGTACACCCCTTTAAAACATCTTTTGGGGGAGAGGGTAATGGTCCCATGACAAGTGGTATCAAAGCTAACTCTTTCTTTCATTTGACCTTGCGCCGAGCTCCACGTGTTGTTGGTAGAGCGACCATCGTTGGTAAGAATGGTGTGATAAGCAAGGTAGGCCATTGTGACGAAGGCATCATGAGGTTGGATATGAGAGAATGTCATGCTAAGTGCTCTAATGAAGAGTAGGTAGGGTGAATTAATCCCACATCAGATAGACAAGAGAAGATCTCGGGGCTTATAAATGTGGATGCTGCATATTCCTTTAAGACGTCTTTTGTGAGAAAGGGTAATGGTCCTGTGACACACTGCATGCGTAAAGTACAAGGCTTTTTCTCGAAACCCAGTTCATTTAAGGAGCTGCAAGATAAGCTTAAGGAGATTCTTGAGAAATTTGAGTTCTTAGTGAAGCAAAAGGAAGTTCTTGGGTTGAGAGAGGGAATCGGAAGAAGACCTTCAACTCAGAAGTTGCCCATAACTTCAAAAATTGATGAATCTAGTGTTCTTGGTAAAGAAGCTAAGAAAGAAGCTATCTTGAAGCTACTGCTATTAGACAATTGTAATGGTGAAGCCTTTTCTGTGATGTCCATTGTGGGTATTGGAGGGGTGGGTATGACCACCCTTGCCTAGATTATTTTTAAGGATAAAAGGGTTCAGCAAGGACTTGATCTCAAAGCTTAGGTGTGTGTTTTTTAGGATTTTGATATCTTTAAGATTACGAAAGACATCCTCAAGGAAATTGGATCCATGACTTTTGTTGATACGACTCCTAATTAGCTTCAAATTAAACTAAAGCGGCGATTGGCAAGAAAAATGTTCATTATCTTTCTCGAAGACATTTGGAATGAGAAGCACAGCGATTAGGACACTTTGATCACTCCTTTAAAGGCACGGGCTTTAGGAAGTAGGATCATTGTCACAATAAGAAAAGATACTGTAACATCGACTGCAAATTCTTCATTTTTTTTTCACTTGGATGCTTTAAGTGATAATGATTCTTGGTTATTATTCTGTAAACTTTCAGTCCTGAGAGAAGATTCTAATAATTACCCATAATTGAAAAGAATAGGTCAAAAGATTGTGAAGAAGTGTGGAGGGCTTCCTCTTGTTGTTAAAACTCTTGAGGGTCTCTTGCATTCAAAGAGAAATGTGGAGGATTGGAAGGAGTTATTGGAAAGTAATTTATGGGATTTCTCACATGATGATATTCTTCCTATTTTAAGGTTGAGTTATCATTACCTTCCATCACATCTAAGGCAATGCTTCTCGTATTGTTCACTTTTCCCCTAAAGATTTTTTGTTTCAAAAAGATTAAGTGGTCTCCTTATGGAAAACAAAAGGGTTCCTCTAATCTAAAGAGAATAAGGAGATTGAGAAAGTTAGTGGCTGGTAGTTTGATGAGTTTGTGTTGATGTCATTTTTTAAATAGGTAAGTAATGAGTCGAGCACATTTATGATGCATGATTTGATCAATGATTTAGTTAGAGTTATCGCTTGAGAGTTTTGTTTTAGATTTAAAGATAGAAATTTACACAATGTGATGAGTAAAACTTGATATTTTTCATGGGTTGCATCAAGACAAGATTTATCAATGTATATTAACAAGCCTCGGCTTTGGCGTACATTTTTACCAGTGTACCATTATCAGATGCAAGGAGGATACATTGCTCATCAGGTAACTCTTGATTTGTTGTAAAAACTCGAAAGGCTCGGATTGCTATCCTTGTTTATATTTGAAAAATTATATGCATTGCCTGATTTAATTGGCTATTTAAAGCATTTACACCATTTGGATCTTTCTCATACTGCCATTAGAGGATTACCAGAATCTCTGTGTAGTTTGTATAATTTAGAAACTTTGAAGCTAGAAAAATGTTTCCTACTAAATGAGTTACCAAATAAACTGGGAAAGTTGGCCAATATGTGATATCTTAATATAAGGGAAATAAGGTTGCAAAAGATGCCACCACACATGGGTAAATTGATCAAACTTCAAAAGTTAACTGATTTTTTGATAAGGAAACAAGGTGGGAGCAACTTTAAAGAATTAGGGAAGCTTCAACATGTTGTGGGGAACATTTTCATTCAAATCCTTTAAGATATTAAACATACTAGATATGCTTGTGAAGCAAATTTAAAGACTAAGGAGTATCGTAAGGAACTAACTTTAAAGTGGGAGGGAAGTATTAATGATACAATGCATGAAAATGATGTATTGGGGAGCTTACAACCTCATTTTGACGTAGAAAAAATTTCAATATATGGTTATTGAGGTATCAAATTTCCAAATTGGCTAGGAGACTATTCTTTCACAAAATTATTTTCTTTAGAGCTTGTTGGATGTCAGCACTGTTTGTCCTTGCCACAGCTTGGGCACATAGTCTCTTTGAGGTATCTTACTATTAAAGAATTCAATGTGCTCGTAGTTATTGATAAGTTGTTTTTTGGAAATTGCTCCTCTTCCTCTACGATAAAGCCATTTCAATCTCTTGAGATTTTGAACTTCGCAGACATGCTCAAATGGTAGGAATGGTTGATACCTTGTGGAAACAACAGAATAGAACATGAAGGTTTCCCTCTCTTACGACAGCTTGACATGGAAAATTTTCCAATGTTGAAAGGTGGTTTTGCCTTCTCATCTTCCATCTTTGAGACTACTTCATATTTTAGGTTGTTTGATTCTCCAAGCTTCACTGCTGAGAGCTCTAAAACTTGCTTAATTGAATTTCATTGATGATTCCAAAGAGATGATAATGAGGGATTCCAAATGTCTAAGAATTGTCGAGTTTTAAAGTCTTATGAGTCCTTAATAAAGAGTCTAAAGGAGCTTTTAGTTGAAGAAATGCATGTCTTAAGTATATCAGTAAATTGCTTACCTCTACAAATATTCCCAAAGTTGAGGAATTGTAAGATTATCATATGTGCACATCTAGAATCTTTCTCGATGCATTATACAACAGCTCATGGGGATCTCATCTCCTTGCAATCATTACAACTCTGGGATTGTAGTTTTATGTCTTTCCAAGGATAAGTACTATTTGGTCTAAATTTGACAGATCTTTTATTATGGAACTAATCAAAGTTAAAGTCATTGCCTGAATGCATGGAAGCTTTTATGCTTCTCTTATTAAGTTATTGTTATGTGGGTGTTCAGAAATGCATACATTTCCAAAAGGAGGGTTTCCTTCCAAATTACAATTTCTTGTTATTTCTGATTGCAGCAAATTGATTGTTGGGCACATGCAATGGGATTTGCAAAAAATCCACTCTCTTTTATAGTTCAATATTGGTCAATATTATGACAAAATGGAATCCTTTCCAGAGGAAAGTCTCCTACCCTGTTGCTTATCTTTCTATTTCAAATTTACCATATGTGAAATCTTTAATCTACGAAGGACTTTAACGTTTGGTGTCTCTGAAAGTTTTGGTCAGATACTATTGCCCAAAGCTTAAGTCAGTGCAAGAATTTGAGTTGCCTACCTCTCTTACTTCTTTTCGTATTTGGAATTTGCCAAATATAAAACCTTTTGACAACAAAGGATGTCAAGAACTCATCACCTTTGCTGAAGAATTAAGGATTCAGGATCAAAATAAGCAAATGGAAAATCGTAGAGAGTATATTCTTGATGTAGTGCCTTCTTCTCTTTTGGAAATTGCTCATGTGGTTAGAGTTGCTTATGAGGTGGAACCCATGAATCCTATAATTGCATTTATCTGTAAGTTTAAGCAACCAAAATCTACTTCATGATAATTTGAAGATATGTACTTTGCTTTATGTAGAAGGATATTTTGAAATGTCTCATTATCCTCGATTTTCTTTCCCTTTATTGATTTATTTGATAATAGGTTTCCACATGTATATCCTTCTATCTCCTTTAATATGAATGTACATTATGATTCCTCAGACAGATGCAACTTAGTTCTTTTTACTGAAGTCACATTTGGCTTGATTTCTAATGTTTCTCTATGATTCATCGTGAAATATCAGGAATTACCTTTAGTTCTGTATGTTTGTTTTGGCATGTTGAGACATCTATACTTGCTGTGCTTAGTGAAAACTCAATGTTATGAAATTAATTAGTTCCATCTCTACTTTCTTGTCTACATAGGAACGTTGCAGCTTTTTACATGCAAATTTTCTTGTGGGAATGTGTAAAGGTGCATAGGAGCTCTTATTGTATTTATATGTGTATAAGTATGCTCCATTCTAGAAGCATATTTGCTAATTCTTTCTTGGAGAAGTCTTATAGTTTTATGTTTGTATATTGGTGATGTAACACTTGCTTTGTCGTATTTTATTATTTCTAATTGCATGGAATTAGTTTGCTTTTGTCCATTTCAGCACATGGGATGCACAATAACAAATAGCCTTCCTTTCAAATGCCCTACCTCACCTTCATTGATAACAACTTATTCATAAATAAGCTTCAAAGTTAATATGTAATGTAACCAATAGTTCCCTAGTTATTTTGCACCTTAACTTACTGCAATTGACTGAGTGAATACCAATTTTCAATTAAGGACATGTATGTTATATTCTTTTGGATATGAGGTCCTTTTTTGTTAAGAAGAAGAAATGAAAATTTCTGTCAGCACAAGGACCATTAATTATGATCATCACATTATCCTACATGATCATTTCAGGCTGGTTTTTTGCTTTCGAGGAGTTCATTGGTTGGACCTTACTTCTAGTCGAAGAGGAGTTCGTAAATTTCATATTGCATTGTTTCGGTATCTTTTTTTTTTAAATTAAATTATATCATTAATAAAGGAAATAAAACAAAAACGCACCGTTCCACCCAAATGCAAATGGAACAAAAAAATTAAGTGACACTTAGACCAGGACACAAAACTGGCTCGCAGTTAAACCTCGAAAGCGACCATCCTATCGGTGAAGTAAGCCTGGGATGGGTCAGATCTTTAACTCCATCCTCCAAAGATGATCAAGCTCTCAGCCAGAAATGACCACAGTGAGAATTCAAGTCTCTTCTTATACTCTTCAAAAGAATTGCATGCTTTTATTTATGATCTTATCATCTTGAGGTCCACCATCAGCAAGGAAAGCACCTAGTCTCGATCACCTTCTCTAGGAAGAGATTAGTATAAATTCCAGTTTAAAACCCATTCTGAACTAATGATTATGGCTAGGTTTTTGGAAATTGCAATTTCTCTAATTCAATGAATTAGGGTTTGTGTTAAACATTGATTGTCTTCTCCCCTTTCCCTATGAAGTATGTCATTCCTTTCCTTCCAGATTCCATAGATGGTTACTCCAACTACTAGCCTTAGGATTGCCTGGTCTCCTTTCATCCTTAGTTATGTGCTCTGGATCCATTTTATGAAACCCACGCAATCTGTTTGGGGATGTTGCAAATAGCAGATGCCCAGGATACGATTCTAGATGTGTATAGAATAAGGACACCTTAGGAAAAGGTGATTAATATCTTCATCTGAGTCTCTACATAATTCACAATTCTTATTCAGGATATTGAAGTTGATTCTAGTTTTAGTAGGAAGCTTGCCCTTCATTGCAATCCACAGGATAAAAGCATGAGTTGGGACTATGCTAGGGTCCCATATCAAGTGAGTCTAGGCCAGCTTATTCTAGGTTCCCATAAGTAATCTTTGGAAGGAGGAAGTAGTAAACATCTGCCACTTGTCTTAGGTCCAAATGAGTTTGTCCTCCTTGTTTGAATTATGAGAGTAAGTAGGCAAATTGTCTAAAATCACATAAGATCTTCTGGTAGAATGAGCAGGCCAATGCCAGTTATTATGCCTAATCAAGGCTCTAACTTTGGTATCCTAGGGGAAAATTGACCTCAAAGGTTGAATCTCCTTGATTTTATAGAGAGGTCCCAAATCATGCCAATTATCTTGCCAAAATAAGGTAAAGTTCCCATTTCCAATTAGGTATTTAAACGAGCTTTGAGCTCCCTCTCGGGTGAGCAAAATTTGCTTGAGGGACTAGGATGTGTAATATGTAGGCTTAACTGTCCATATGCTCCTTCATTTTAGGAAGTATTGGTGAACCCATTGGACCCAAAGTTTTTCCTTATCAGTACAAAGTCTCCAAAGCCCTTTAATCAGAAAAGCCTTAGTAGTAGTCTTTGAGGGGGAGATAGCCAGTCCCCCAAATTCTTTAGGCAAACAAACATCTGTCTATTTGACCTTAGGAATACAAGGTTGACCTTTAGTGCCACTCTATAAGAAATTTCTGATCAGCTTATCAATAGATTTGAGGATTTCTTTGGGAAGGGAAAGTGAGAGCACCAATAGTTGTGAAGGTTAGCTAAGATAGATTTAGCCAACTACAATTTGCCCTCATAAGATAGAGTTTTATTACACCAGCTATGGAGTTTTCGGTAGATGGAGTCAAGTAGAGGGTAGCACTCTGAGTAGCTTAATTTCCTAGCAGAAATTGGAACTCCTAGGTACTTAAAAGGTAGCTCCTGAAGAGGAATGCCTTTCTCTATAGCCAGCAAACTAATTCGGATGTTGGAATCAGTTGACATAAAAAATTGGCTCTTGTTTGGATTGAAAGTTAGTCAAAAAAATTCTCTAAATAAATCCAAAGAGGTAAAAAGAAGCTTTAGGGAAGGTTGAGTAGATCTACAAAAAAGAAGAAGATCATCTGCAAATGTGAGGTTAAATAGTTTAAGCTTACCACATTTGTAGTGAAACCTGAAATCAAGTTCCTTGGAGATATAAAACCGAGTCATCCTTATAAAGACCTTCATACTTAGCACAAATAAATATGGGGATAAAGGGTTACCCTGTCTTAGCCCTCTGCCAACCCTAAATAACCTTGTAGGTTCCCCATTGATGAGGGCAGAGTAAGCTACCGTTGTGACACACATGCTAGTCCAATGAATAAATTTGGGAGGAAAACCCATAACCTACATCGAACTCAAGATGAAATCCCAACTAAGGTTATCATAGACTTTAGTAAAATCAATCTTTAGGGCATAATTCCTTTTTGTATGACTCCTATGATAATTTTTGAAGAGTTCCTGAGCTAGTATAATATTATCTCTAATAGAACAGCCTGAGTTGAATGCTCCTTAGTTGTTACTAGCTATAAGAGGCATAACACTTTTAAGCCTATTAGTCAGAATTTTGGAGACCACTTTGTAGATGACATTGTAGTAGGATATAAGCCTATAATCTTTCACCAAAATAGGGTTGGCCACCTTAAGAATTGAACTTATATATGTTTTATTTAACTCCTTTAAAAGCTGGCCTTGATAGAAGCATTCCTTTACTACATTAATAATAAGGCAACTGACTTGACTCCAGGTTTTCTTAAAATAGTCTGGCATTAAAGCCATCAGGACCAAGTACTTTATCCGGATGAATTATAAACATGGCTTCCTTTATTTCTTCAGTAGTAACTTCCTGACTTAGCAACTCAGAGAAGTCCTTGGGAAAGATATTCACCAGTTGTTCCCTAATATCCTCAAGGAGTGGTCTAACAATATGAGTGCTGCTTAGGGTGGCCTAGAAGTGATTAAAGGCTAGATCCTTCAACATTTCATTCTCCTGTATCAGGCTACCTTCTTCATAAGATAACGCAATAATTATGTTTATATTTCAACAGGATTAAATGGTTCTAAAGAAGAACTTAGTACATCTGTCCCCCTCTGCTAACCAAAAAATTCTGGATTTTTATTTTAATTAAGAATGCATGATCTCCAACTTCTCCACATACTCTTTTAGAGCCTTTTTCTCTTAAATAATTAGAAAAGTGTCCATAAGGTTCAGTACTAGAGCTTCTTAGCATCTCAGTAAAGCATTTCTCGCTTGCTTTTTACCCTGGAAAGGGTCATTAGAGAGCTGATTATGCAAATTAATGAGTTCAGTTTTAATAGCCTTAAGTTTATGCATACAAATAAACTCTTAGAAGCCCATGACACTATAATTTAGCTCTCTTTTGACAGCTTTAGAAAACTGAGGATGGCTCAAAAGGGAATTGAAAAACCTGAAAGGGGTTTTCCTCCTGGAACTTCCTTCTATAGCTTGGATGAAAATAGGAGAATGATCAGAAGTGAGGGACATCCAAAACTTGCATAGCTATGAGGAAAGTTGGCCATCCACTCAAAATTAAAAAAGGCATCTATCTATCTTCTTTTGAGTAAATCGATCTCCCTCCTGTTTATTATTCCAAGTAAATTGGGAACACGTGTATTACAAGTTAGCCATCTCCACATCTCTAACAAATCTATATAATTCATCATACTTGCAAGAGTTGTAATTGAGTCTTCCTTGAACTTCGGTTGCATTAAGGATACAGTTGAAGTCTCCTGCTAGAGGATGAGTAAAGTTAGAAGAAAGCAAAACTAAGTTTAACCAAAGCTGTCTCTTTTGAAATTCATAATTTACAGTATAAACAACAGTGACTGGGACTGGAGTATGATGCTGAGAATGAAGGAGTTCACAATGCAGGTATTGATCTGAGTAATTCCAGCCTTGAATTTGAAAAGAGTTAGGATCAAAAGGATTAATAATCCTCCCATTATAGTGACTACGGTGATTGCTGAGAATGATCCACTTATGATTCAAAAACTAAAGGTGATTTTGCAAATATGATTGCTTTTATTTTTGTCTCCACCATACCTACAAAATTAGGCTTCTTGCAATTGATGAGATCCTTCAAAACTTGTTAGTTACAGTGGTTATTTAAACCCCTCACATTCCATATAAGAAACTTTATTGGGAGAAAGGTTTAATTGGTTTATTCCTTGTCTTCCTACTAGGTTTACCCCTCTTAGTGCTCCATACTTCAGCTCCATCCACTGGCGAATTAATAGTAGAGGTTGTTTCGAGAGTCTCCTTAGATGTAGAGGAAATGGACGGTTTAGGAGAAGATTCTCCATAAGTGACATGCCCTTCTTGAGTGGCTTCCTAATCCTGCATTGGATGAAGCTTCTCCATCGATAAAGGGTTTCTAGTAGCAGGCTTTTCCATAATATTTTGCCTCATATTGTCTATCTGAACATCTGGAGTTCCTTGTTGGTCAAGGGAGGAGCTTCTACTAGGAAGAGAGGGGTTGCAATTAGGAGTTGCTATATGCTTAAGCCTATCCTCTACCGCCTTCAAAAGACAGGTTTCCGAGGGTGGGTTATGAGGAGCTACCTGCCTTGTTCTCCAAAGGATTAGACTATCCAGTTTCTTCCAATACTTTAGGCCTCAATTCCTTTACAGTTGCCTTCTTCCCATCTTTCCACAGGTAAGTGAGTACAATGGCATCCTCGATTTTAACTCCATCCTTATTTAGCTTCTTGATAAAGAGTTTGTCTGAAAATTCACCCTGTAGATTCATTTCAATGAAAACACAAGCAAACTCTATTCTTTTAATATTTTTTGTGTTTTCATCCATGGTCAAGGGACTCGTAATTCTACTTGTGAGATAGCTTATTCGCTTTGCTGACCAATATTCTAAAGGTACCCTATGGAAGTCTACCCAAATAGATAGAGAAGTCAGCTCAATTTTGTTGAGAGTCAGTCCCAGTCTCCATTTCTGCAGGAGTAGGGGTCTGCCTTTTATGTGTTATGGGCTATGAGCTAGAACTTTGTCTGCCATTTCTTCTGAGGAAAACTTGCAGACGAACATGTCTTCTTCACTAATAAGAACATTCTCTAGACCATGCTTCTTCCTATAAAAGTTTGCCTAATATTGCACTTGAGAGAAATAAAGTCTTTTTAATAAGAAATGGCCTACTAAAGACGCCTATCACTTTTTAGCACCCATTTGTAACACCTCTAACGGTGGATCAATTATGCCATTATCTTGTGTAGGGATATATCTGAGCTTGCCAAATGAAGCAGGGTCTTCCATAACCTTATTCCAAGCAACCTTCCCACCATTTGTACCTTGAAGGGAATTCTGAATAGAGGTCGGGGCTGATAACAGGGCACTAGGGGGTTTGGACCCAACAAGGTTCTCAACAGTAACTGTCCCTATTGTTACAAGGAGAGGGGCCAACAGGGGGGGAACTCCTTTCCAGCTTCTAACTCCCTTATTACTTCCTTCACTTCCTCTTCTTCTTCTTTCTCAGAATTCAACTCAACTACTAAAGCCTTTTGCAATGCATTTGAGAACAGGTAGTTAAATGGATTATTTGGAGTAGAATGGACTCCAATGAAGTTGCATGAATCAAGGGTAGATGAATGCTTCATTGCTCTAAACACATTAAACTCAATCTCTCCATCTTGAAGTCTGAGAATGAGCTTTCCACCATGTACATCTATCAATGCCTTAGCTGTAGCCATAAGTGGTCGTCCTAGAATGATAGGCACTGTGCTATCTTCTTCCACATGCAAGACTAAAAAATCAACAGGGAAAATGAATTTATCAACCTTAACTAGCACTTCTTCAATGATCCCTCTTGGATATGTCACTGATCTATCCGTTAATTGCAATGAGACAGTAGTAGGTTTGGGTTCTTCTAAACCTACCTTCTTGAAGATTGACAAGGGCATAAGATTAATACTTGCTCCTAAGTCCATTAAAACCCTATCAATTTGCAAGCTACCAATTGTACAAGGAATGGTAAAGCTACCAGGGTCCTTCAGCTTTGGAGGTAACTTC
>JAOXYD010000134.1:396664-410044 GCA_028565735.1 Pinacopodium congolense | reverse complement strand
TACACAATAACAAATAAGATAAAATAAATTAAGAATTATAACTATTTAAACTACATTCTTCAAATATTTCAAACTTTTTAAAATTACCATTAAGTAAGATAATTAAAAAAATTACTATTAAATAGAAAAATAAAAAATATATTATCTTAATAATATATTTAATAATTATAATTTCTAGAACAAAATTTAAAGTAATTCAGAGTACTCTAAAAATAATTTTAAAAAACAAAAGGCAAAATTTGGACCTAATAGTTAGGTCAAGAATTAGGAACCCAAGAGCTTAGAGAAAACAAACCAAAAAAAGAATCCTAACTTTACTAATTCAAACCAAATCCTACTTTAATCCCAGATTAGCATCTGTCTGTATGATACCAACACGTGTCACCATCCTAACCGTTCATCCATCCGCGGTGTAAAATGACTAAAAAGCCCAAACTTAAACTGCCTATTCCCCAAAACGTCCCTTATCATCTTCTATATAATAAAGCCAAAACCAAAACTTTGGGAACCTCAAAAAAGAGTGAAAATTTTAATACGTATTTAATAAAAAAGTGAAAGATCAGAAATTTCCAGAAAATTTACGAAATCGCTCCCCCAAATCGTAACGGATTCCTACAAGATCGAAACTTTTTCTAGGGTTTTTGATCCTTTGCTTGTTTTTCTTTAATCGAATCCGGTTAATTTCTGATTTGTTTTGGCTTTGGTTGTGAGATTTTGGGGGTTTGCGACATGAACGATCAGTCGCAGATCATGAGCCAACAACAGCAGCAACCGCCGCCGATGATGAGCCAGCAACCGCCGCCGATGATGAATCCGATCCTGACCCAGGCACAGATGTTGGGTCACAGTCAGGGCATGAACCCTCCGCCGATGATGTTGATGAATCAGAGAGGTGGGTACAGCCCGTGGGGTAATCAGGATCCGAATTTCCCTTTGAAGTTTAATACCAATTTTGTTGCTTCAAAATCCAGAAATAACAACAAGAAGAACTGGAAGGGAAAAAATCTCAATAACAAAGAGCAACAGCAGAGAAGAATGGATATTCCCACTATTAAACCCATCAATAATAGTGGGGGTGGGTATAAGCCGCCGAGTCTGAATGAGCTTCAAGCGCAGAATCGGATGAAAGCCCGGAAATTTTATCATCCTAAGAAGAAGTTCAACAACCGTTTTGCTCCGTACGCGCCACGTAACACGACGTCGTTTATTATCCGTGCCAAGAAGTCGGGGGGGATTGCTTCGTTGGTGTCTCCGTGTCCTGTGACGCCGGCGGTCTTGCCGACGCCGATTCTGTCGCCGTCGAGGGAGGTGTTAGGTGATATGGCGAAGGAGGAATGGGGGGTGGACGGGTATGGGTCGATGAAGGGTTTGATTAGGCTGAGGTCGCCGGGGAATGAGGCTGAGGAGGAGGAGGATGGAGAGGAGGGAAATGGGTCGAGTGAGAGTGATGTGGAGGAGCATGTGGAGGTGGAGAGGAGGTTAGATCATGATTTGAGTAGGTTTGAGATGATATATCCTAGTTATGGAGGTGGTCCGGAGTGTAATTATAGTTATAATAATGTTTTGGAGAATAGGGTGGACGATCAGGATAGCCATATAATTCAATTGGAAGAAGAGAATTTGACTTTGAAGGAAAGGTTGTTTTTGATGGAAAGAGAGATGGAGGATTTGAGGAGGAGGCTGCAGTTCTTGGAGAGACAGCAAGGTGGTGGAAGAAATCAGGGTGGTAATGCTGATGCTAATGAGGAGGTTGTTGAGAATTTGTCAGAGACTGATGAGAATGGGAATGAGAGTGATGGAGGGTCTGATGCTGCTGCTAATACTACTTGTGCTGTTAATCGGGAGGAAGTGATGATGAAGGATGTTGATGGAAAAAGAGAAATTGGAAGAGCTAGTCATGACAACATTAGAAGAGATGGTGATGGTCTCCAAAATGATGTTAGTATGGAAGAAAATGTAGGGAATAATGAAAGTCATGTAAAGGATGAGGTTAAGAACGATAAGGCAGGGACTGAGTTCACAGGAGCCAATGAAGCGATTGTTAAGGATGATGAGATTATCGATCGGAAAATGGAAGATGGTTTAGTATTTACTGATCCAGAGCTGTTAAAGGAGGATGATAGAATAGATGAAGAACTAAAATGTGATGGCAAAAGAGAAGATATTGAGAGGGATGATGCTGAGCTGGGATTGTGCTCAACAAAGAGCAAAGGGGGTGTAAATGAGTGACTTACATGTGCTTAGAGAAGAGCATTGGCTGCGGTGACATCCCAGTTGTCCCGCGTTAATGTAAGTCTTCTCTGGATGGTTATAGCTTTTGCTCTTGTCTCTGCACAATGGATATGTATCACAAGTTGTTGATGTAGTTAAAATAGTTTCCTTTTCCCCCTATATTCTAGTTCTGTCCATGTGAGAGGGAAAGTTAGACTTCATCTGTTGTCATGTTTCCCTCATTTACTTGGCGGAGGTAGAATGTGTAGAATGTAGGTACTAGGTTTTATCGTTTTAGTTTTGGGTTTAACAGTACCTTGAATTTGTAAGCTATATCTATGACTTTTATGTACTGACTTATATGGTATTGAGTTTGTTAAATAATTTTACTTTGTTTTATACTTGAAGTTCCTGCATTTATCTTGTATGGAAATCATTTTTGGGACTGCTGATAATGTTCATATGACTTTAGGATTCGTTTGTCTAAGTAATCAATCAATGACTTAACCCTTCTTTAATATTTACCTTGTGCGCATCTTAATTTTCTTTCTGATTAATTGGAGTAGTTGAGATCCTGAAGAACTCCTGTCAAGAGTAAGTCTTAGCCGGTTTTAATGTTAATTAAGCAAGAGCTTGCTTGTGATTCGTAATTGGTTAACCCTTTCAATGCTGTGGAACCCAATAACTAAAACCTATTGTTCTCTCTGTTCAGTCAAGAGAGACTGATATGGTAGATCAGATTTTCTTTGATCCTTTACCTTTCTGTTTCAGGTGTATAATGTTGATTATTGATTCAAAGCTTCCATTTGATGTGTATATAACCACTTGGAGCGTTTAGCCATTTGCTTCTATATGGTGTTGTGCAACAATATGGCTGCGATGGTGAGTTGTTTGCCTGGAAAGGATATGGGTTTTGATGTTCTATACACATCTTACTGAGGACATTAAACTCATGCTGGAATTTTCTTTTGCTTTTCTCTTTTCAGGGACTTGAAACAGAGTCCGCAATGATAGGGAAAGGGGTAAGTACCCTTAATTTCAAGGTTCATGGATCACTCAAGTTTGAATGATGCAACTAGGGATTAATAGGTAATTTTTGATTTAATATAACCTTATGCAGACTTAGAGCACCATTTTGGAAGCAACGGTAGGTATTATGTTCAATCTGCAACGCCAACGATCTTCATCCCCAAAACATATAGAACCCTTGCTTTCTGAGCTGATGCTATGACAAACTTTCTGATTGTTTTCATTCTCAAAATTTCTGGAGAGATCTGTAAAACCACACTAATGTGTGCGAACACAAGTTGGAATGTGGCTACTTTATGCTACATAAATTCGGCTGCTGACTGATGAAGCTGAGCATGATCAATTGCATATTGGCCCATGCCAAGACCTTCCAAGTAATTACTTGGAGATTTTCAGTTGATAATAACATTGTGATGATGCTACTGAAGGAGTATGAACTTATCCTGAAGGTACTTCTGTGAAGGGAATAAGCCTGAAGCAAGCATGAGCATCAACCTCTAGTTCAGGTTTCCTTTGCTTGAGGTGAGGTAAACTTGTGTTTACCAGAACTGAGCTGAGTTTTATTGCTTGATAGCCAAGCAGATATCAACATCTTTTAACGGTGGTATTTACTTCCAGCTTAAGTTTGGTTTATCCTGATCTGACCTTTAAAAGGAAGCATCACTAAAGGAACTGGATTTGAGCATATTTGTAGGGCTTCATTTTATTTTTCGGATACCTTATACTTCTTTTCCACGGCTACGATAACAAAGTAGCAAGTGCCCCAGCCTGCTTTTGGATGGAAGATGACATGCATGGAATATTTTGCTTTGCTTTTGAGTTGGAGAATATTAGCTTATGATAACTTGATGTCAATATTGGTTATTATTTGTTATAAAATTCTTACATAATGAAGCTAAAAGTGAATTATTTTATCATAATCCTAGTTTTTCCTTTTCATCTTTGGTTTTTCCCAACTATTTTTACCAATGCTTTGAAAGACTTGAAATTATTGATGATTGTATCGAGGCTCCCTATTTTATGGTATTTACTTTCTTATTCTATTGTATTTACTTTTTTCTTGCAAGTTCTCAAAAGTGCTTAATTGAGAATTATAGCGATCAATTTCGATTCTTTCTGCTTTCCAACTATTTCGGGTTAAGAAAATGACAAGATGCCCCTCTCTCTATAAGGATGGTGGAGAGAAGGGATTTCATAATTGGAGGAACCATTTATTGGCTTTTGCTTGATCCATACTTTGATCTACTATTTTTCGAGTAACATTTTTTGTTGCGGTTTGAGTGGCAAAAGGTCTCTCTTTTCTTACCCTTGAATTCACAAGTGTCGGTATAAGTTTTAGTATTAGTACGATATAATATAATACTGATTTATTAATAGAAATTTTTAAAATTGTCAAGGAAAAAATTACATATTTTTCCTTGACCATTTATTAGTAGTTATTCATGATCATTCTGTATAAAATGAGTATTTGATTAAAATGTTTTAATCTCTCTTTATCTTATATAATTATGTATGGTTATAAGTGATGGTCATGAAGTCTAAATTAAATTGTAAAATAGCCTTGCATATCAATTGATACAGTACAAAAACTACAAATAACACCAGCAAACAAGTAGAAATACACTCAAATTAGTTAGCTGCAAGAAGAGACATACTTCACACACACACACAACATAATAATACCGTAAGAAGAAAAGAAATCTGCTAATGATGATTGATATGCTCTCCCTTCTGGTAATCGTCTTAGAATTTAGTTTTCAAGGAACTGACGACATTCGATTCCAGTTGGAAAGCCTTTGTAAGAACCTCATCATATATATCTGGGTTGGACCCAAATACCGCCTTTGCAATAGTTACCACTCCAGGGTTCTGGCTGTTCAGTCCTGATATAGCAAATGCATTTCCATATCCAACATTTCTCTCATAATGAATGAGACCAGCAGGGAACACGAAGGCATCACCTTTACTCAAAACCTTCCTTATCAGACGGTTCTCAGGGTTCGTTGTGATGAATCCAACTTCAACACTGCCATCAATCACTGTAAATAACTCTGTAGCTCGAGGGTGTGTGTGAAGAGGATTGATACCTTTAGGTGCATAGTCAAGGCGAGCTAGAGATATGCCAAGAGTGTTGAGTCCTGGAATTCTGGCTGCATTAACTGCTGTAACAGCAGAGCCTACTGCATTTGAAATGTTGCCTATCAGGTGAAGTCCACTTGTGAAGAAATCTTCAGCTTGAACCTTGGATGGGTCCTTACAAGTAGCTCCATTCACCAAAACTGCCATGTATGATAGAAGATTGATAATAAACCAAAAACTTGTATTGCCTAAAGAATTGCTTGAGAAGAAGAAATAACGGAAGCACAATCTATGAATGAAAATATAAAAATGTGATTTGTCTAATTGAACATATTTTATTTTACTCTCAATTAGTAGATGAAAATTGGAAAAAAAGGGAACAAAAGAATGAAATGTAATAATACATTAATCAAGGATTATATTCTTATTTATAACTTTTTATATGGCAAATTACCAATGTATTTATCCTAAATTAATAATTTTTGCCTTGATAATTCTACATATTTTATATTAATTTTCACACTTTATATTTTAATTAGGTCCTTAAACTTTATAATAGTGATATATATATGATTATTTATTGTAATTTATATACCTCTACATGTCAGTATTTATTTATTAGTATGCATGCACATGATATACAATCTAAATTCCAACATTGCATACAACAATGGGATGCCACACAGAACATATAGATATACAAATATATAGACCTCCACTTCTTGTATCTGCCACACAGAAATCTTGAAGTGCGTCTTGGTCAGAAGCCAAAACAATGGCAGCAGAGGCAGCTATTAGGAATCCAAGAAGAAGAATTCTGTTGGTAGCCATTGCTGCTTAGCTATGAATGAATACTCAGTTGTAAGTCACAGTTGCTGATGAGCTATGGAATCGAGCATGGAAAAGGTTACTATATATAGAGATTATGGGACGATAAAATATGGGAATGCATATTTCAGGTATAAGCCGTCCATTTGAAGGAGTCATTTCTTTGACATGTGGAAGTGCGCCTCATGATTATATCCTTAGTGAATAATCATTATTGAATGGTTCAGAAGCTCCATGTTTGCCGGCTTTGATATGATTTAATACGCTTTCTTGTCTCACACGAAAAATGGCTAACTTTTGGAAGTATGGGAAAATCTTTTTTTCAAAAATTTGTTATGAAAGTGTCAAAGGCGAAGAGGTTTTGATCGCGTTCAATTTTATTAAGCTAGCTAGTGACTTGCAAATACTATTAGTAATGCATGATTATATGAATTTGTTTGTTAAAATACTAAATTAATGGAACTCTTCATAGATAGGAGGCTTTCATCTTTGTTCATATAACGAAAATTTTTATTAAAAATAGATTAATGAAACATCAACAGGGCAAAGAAAGGGATCCAAAATGAACATAATGCACCAAAAAACACGTAATTTGTCATAGTTTGAAAGAAATGAGTGGAGGATGTTTGGAAACATTTTTTATTTATGTTTTTCTAACACAGAAATAAAAAAAACACGTAGAACAAAAAAAAAACACTAATATAATGTTAAAAAAACATAAAACTCAATGAAAATACATAAAAATTAAAATCAATAACAATACCAAATACATATGCAGTCTTTTATTGATTTGAACAATACATAAGTTGCTCTTTTATAAATAAATAAATAAATAAATAAATATATATATATATATATATATACTGACAAGAAACAAAATTAGGCTACTTCAACCTAAGAAAGGAAATTAAACAATAAATCTAATTCCAGTTTAATTCTAAGAATACAACTAATAGTATAATTCTAATTTATAATCAGCAACTTAAATTTAGGAATTTATTTATGGTCTAATTCTAAGAATTTTTTTGGTCACATTTTACGGAGTAGTGAGTTAACTTCCTTTAAATTATACATGGACTGACTAATTACATTAATTGCATATGCTATATCTAATTGTGTTTGAAATAGATAATTAAGTCTTCTTATTAGATATTGATATATTTCCTTGTCTATCATAGTGTCATTCTCCACTTTTCTAAGTTTAAGATTCATATCTATTAAAGTATTTGTTAGTTTACACGTTGCCTTGCTTGCTTCTTTTTTTAGAAGATAATGCCTTTTCTAAAATGAACAATGTTAATACCAAGAAAATATTTCAACCTCCTAAACACCTTGGTCTCTAATTCCTTGGTCAATACTAATTTAGGACTTGGTCCTTTTTATCATCATTTTCTATCACTATTATGTCATTATCATAAAACAAGAAAGCTATGACTCTTCTCTAATTAAAGTGTTTGATGAAACACATATGATCTCCTTGTCTTTGTTTTATATCCTATAGCGATCATTGTAAAATTTTCAAATCATATATGAGGAGATTACTTGAGACTATAGAATGCTTTTTTCAATTTACTCATTGTATTAGCAATTAAATTCTTATTTTAACCTAGCAAGTCCTCCATATTAATTTCAAATATATTTTGGATTTTAAATTACTATAATTCCAAACTATCATGAGCTACTAATGAAAATAAAATTCTAATAGTATTTATTTTAGCAATTGGAGTAAAAGTTTCTTGATAAATGACTCCATAGGTTTGAATATATCCCTTATATCTTTCTATCGATCCATCTGCTCTATACATTACCATATACACCCATGTATGCCCTACATATATCTTTCCTATTGACAACTTTACCAACTTCTAATTTTTGTTTTTTTTAAATGCCTCCATCTTTACATTTATAACTTGTTTCCATTTCTCATTAGAAAAACCCTCATATAAAGTTGTGGGGATGGTAATGGTGCTTAAACTAATAAAGAAGGCTTTATGAGAATGAAAAATTCTTAAAGGACAAGAAATTTGTAAGTGTATATAAAGGTTGTTTGTTGTTTTATGCAATAAAAAGGTCCTAGAAATCATTACTCACATGAGATTCAATTTTATTTTTCAATGAAGGATTATAAACTGTAACCTCACTCTCAAGATTTAGGTTGGAGTCTTGGATGTGCGTAAATTCAAGAATAGTTAGCATCTCCCTTGTAAACACTTTTTATTTCTAAAATTTATATTCTTAAGAGCATAATTTATTCTTTTTAGAGGTTGATTCTCAAATAGTTTCAAGAGATTTTGAACATTCAGGATTTGGAATAGGCTTTTGAATTTCATAATATGTAATTTCGAGTACATGATTTAACTCTATAGACCTAAATAAATAAGGTGGTTTAGACACTCCAAGTTATAATGGATCCATTAAAAAAAATCCTTATCTTCTATTATTGAAATCTCTCATTATATCTACAAGTTGGTGAAGGAAGATTTTAGTTAACGAAAAGTGACATTCTTTGAGACATAGAATTTCTTTGATATATAATGGTAACATTTTCCCATTCTAAGTTGAGAAAAATCCTACAAAGAAACATTTTTATCATCTTTGAATATAAATTCCTCTTATTGTGACTATGGATGTGAAAAAATGATACACATATAGATATTATAGGAACAAAGTTAGCTGTAATTTGTTGGTTAAAGTAGAATGTTAAGAAAATTTATATTGGACTCTTGAATTATAAGATTTTAAAAATAAATGATTTATGTAGTGAATGACTGTAAAAATAACTTCTCACTAAATTGGTCTAAGCATAGTGTTTTGGACTATAAATGTTTGGGTTATTTAAAAAAGATGATCATTTTCCCTTTCTACCACTTCATTTTGTGGCAGAGCATCGACACAAGATGACTAATAAATTATCCTTTTTTATGAAAATAAAAAGTAATGATTTGATTGAAATGATCCCTAAAATTATTTAAGCTAAACCTTTTAATATTGGCTCTAAATTGATTTTTAATCATGGAAATAAATTGGGAGAGTAATACTAACATAGGATCTTTGTATGAGTAAAAAATCAAGTAACTTGAGTATGGTTATTAATGAATGAAATAAGCCATCTTATTTCCAAAGCATTAGGAATATTAGACAGACCCTAAATATCACTTTGAATGAGATACAAGGGAGTAACGTTTCCTTTATTGCTAAATAGAATGATACAAGTTTCTATTTAGTAAGTTGTAAGTTCAGACACTTTACAATAAAAGTTTTCAAAATCTAAATCCCTAAATAAAGAAAAAAATAGATTTTAAGAACATTTAAAGATAGATGTCCAAGTAGGCAATGGTAAAGACAAACTTTTTCTTTATTGATTGCGATAAACTTTGAAAGAAAATAATTAGATATTCTACTTGTAGGAATATGTGTCTCACTTGGTGTTTCAAGGTGGTAGAAGCCATCCAACTCTCTATCATGTCCAATTTTCTTCCCTGAATCATTGTCTTATAATTTTGATGAAAATCCACTTGGTAACATAGATCTAGATTGAGTTTTTGTATAGAAACAAGACTTATGAACAAATTAAGAACATGAAGAACATTTTTAAGGATTAGTAATGGACTAATTTTTATGTCTCTTATATATGTTATAATGGTTAAAACCAATTGACTACAACTATTTTTCTATTTCTTGGACATTAGGAATAAGTGGAGAATTTATTGGTAAATGAGTCATATGATTGGTAACTCTTGAATCCATGATCCAAGAGTTAGTGAAAGTTGTATTCGAGATATTTAAGCCAATAGAGATGGAAACTCACTTGAATATATAAAAAATAAGTACCTAAAGTTCTTGACTTCTATATTTTTTATTCATTCCATTGTATTGAAGCAAGATGGGCTTGTTGAATATATAAAACAACAAGTACCTAAAGTTCTTGACTTCTATATTATTGATTCATTCCATTATATTGAAGCAATATGGGCTTATCCATTGCTCCTTGGTTGCATTCCTTTCTATCCCATTCTCAAATTAGACGCTTTCTATAAAGCTTCTAATACTTTTAATAAGTATGGTGTGCTTCCTTACAATAACCAACTTAGATGTTTTGGAGTTCACTTAGTGTACAATTAGAATGAGCCTTCTCTATTAATTTTTTTTTCAAATTTCAGATTTTTTTCGCAGTTAAGATTTATTTGAAAGCATTTAATAGATTATAAATCACTATTAAATCACAAACTTGAATCCATGATATTTAAAGTTCTTAGAATTGATTTATTACCTCTCTTCATGTTTCCTTTCTTGCTGATTTCTGACTGTTAGAAACAAGTTTCTTTAATGTTTCAATTAATCATTTGTAACTATTTTTGCAATATTTTAAAGGGAGAAGGAAAGGGCTTAGGCTTATGCCCATTTGATTCTTATGATTTGTAGACCCATAAACCATCATACTGGGTTCCTATAATTAGAATCAATCCATTATATATTACATGGGCCACCATTGATTAAGCTAACAATTTCCCACTTAGCCTATGTTACGACTTGGTGATTCAATAATAAAACTGCAAGTGCACACCTTTATATTGAATCTAATAACTCAACCTTAATGGAATTGAGATGATTGGATTATGGCCGACACAAGTTAGTTAAGAACATGATTCCTTTCATGTATCACATGATCAACGCAACTCATAAATCTTTAAGTGGGTAATACTTTAATTGTTATCTCAGAGAAACAATACTTGTATACAATATAATGTGGATAACAAGGAAATAAGTAAAATCATAACTATGACTGAATTTATAAATGTCAGAACAATTTAAATAGTACAATTATATGTATATATATATAGCTAAATACCAGGCTGATAAGGACTTATCTATTATGCTAATCCTTTCAACATGACCAATAAATATTTTGGGCAGTAAGCCTTTAGTTAACGAATCTGATATCATTATATCAGTACTAATATGCTCAATTGAAATTTTACGTTTTTGCATTTCTTCTTTCATAAGCAAGTACTTCAAATCCATGTGTTTTTCACCTTTTGAATACTTATCATTCTTAGAGAAGAAAACAACTGCAAAGTTATCACAATAAATTCTTAATAGTCTGGCTACACTGTCAACAATACTAAGACTTACGATAAAATTCCGTAATCACATTCTATAAACCGTGACCTTAAAGCATGCTACTAATTTAAACTTCATAGTGGAAGCAGCAATGACGAACTGCTTTTTACTTTTTCATGAAATTGCTCCTCTAGATACTATGAACATATAACTAAATGTAGATTTTCGTGAGTCTATACATTCAGCATAGTCTGAATCTAAGTAACCTATAACATTCAGATGGTTTGACTTTCTATATATGAGTATATGATCCTTTGTGCCTTATAAATATCTTAGTACTTTCTTTGTAGTTGTTTAATGGTCCATGTCATGATTACTTTGATATCGGCCTAGCATTCCAATAGCAAAACTGATATATGGTCAAGTGCATATTTGAGCATATATTAAGCTCCCAACTACTAATGCATAGGGAATAAATTCCATTTCCTTACATTCCAAATCATTCTTTGGACATTGCATTTGACTAAAATAATCTCCTTTATGAATTAGAACTATCCCTGTAGAGCACTTTTCCTTTCTAAATCTCTATAATACTTTCTTAATATAACCTTTATGAGAATCCTAACAATCCTTGTGATCTATCACAAAATATTTATATTCTTATCACATAGGATGCCTTGCCAATATCTTTCATTTTGAAGTTATTACAGAGGACAGTCTTTACATTATGTAACGGTTTACTAGCTTCTTGTTGCAAAGATTTGAGATTTTTTTCATGCTAGCATCAACTAATCTTTGATGCCACATCCAAACATCCTCATTCATAGAAATCAAACACTCAACATTTTGATAAAAGAGATCATTCAAGTTAATGGTATAGATGTTTTCTACTCTCTTACTAACAAATACAATGCAATTATCAATTAATTTTAAAACTATAAAATATTTACCTTAAAAAGAGACCTTGAAGCCTTTATCACATAATTAACTCAAACTTAGTAAGTTATGATTTAAACCTTCTACCAAGAGTACATTATCAATAGTATCATTATTCTTACCAATCTTACTGATGCGAATTATCTTACCTTTGGCCTTATCTCCATAGGTGACATAACCACCATATTTGTCTTTCAAGGAAAAAAACTGAGAAGTATCTCCCGTCATATGTCTTGAACATCCACTGTTAACATACGAAGTGCTCCTCTTGAAATCCTATAAAGCAATGAAAATCATTTCATTTTAGGTACTAACATTAATTTGGGTCCTTGGGGGTTAGATACCATTCTAATTCCTAAAACCTTTGGCAAAGTGGAAGGTCTAGATAGTTTATCAAAAAAAAATATTTCCAAATGACCAAATTTACTATAATGATCACAAATATATGTAACTTTATGGGAATGCATGTTCGATTTAAAATTGTCCCTATATGTAAACCTTGATGCATCATATCTAAAGTTTCTTCTTTATTGAATTGTTCTAAAGTGTGTGTAAAAACCATTTCTTGATGCATGAGCATATATAGGATATGCATATGAATATTTTGGTCGAATGTATATAGATTGTGGCCTATATATATGATGTAATGATTTTTAATTTGTAAAGAAACTATATCTTTTATTAGGGGCATGCACATTTCTCCTAAATTTATTTTTTCTAGCATACGTGAAAGCATGATAAGTGTTCCTAGATTGAGTTCTAAACGATGATGCACCCATACAAAAAGATGACCTAGGAACAGGCTCTTCATTTAAACTTTTTCCCTATACAAAAACAATCTTAGCATTAGGAGTTTCTCTTCTTTGAATAAAGCTTGGGCCGCATTTGTCATCAGAAATATTTTTTACCATATAACATGCAATCTAACTTGTCTCTGCCTTTTATGAATTTGGATAATGATTGTTTGAGGTTATGCACTTCCTTCTTCAAAGATTCATTTACATGCATCAACTTATGCTTATTGTCATGCATAGCAATATCTATACTATTACAATCTAGCATGGAATTCATTTCATTCTTTAACCTATCAATTTATAATGTGTATGCATTCTTGGATTGTAACATGTCATATAGTTCATCTTTCGACTTCTCATTTTCTACTTTAAAATCATCCATCAACTTCATGCATTCCTTATGTTTAGAGGATAGTTTCCTCCTTTTCAAAGTAGCATGATC
>JAOXYD010000134.1:386317-396564 GCA_028565735.1 Pinacopodium congolense | reverse complement strand
AAGCAAGATTAAAAATAGAGATATAATATATATATATATATATCGTAAAAACTTAAGTAATCTTAAAGAAGCGGTTCGTAACAGCTTTTTATAAGATAAATGATTATTTTGTTCTCATTATTTTTAATTATATGTGAAAATAATTGGAGATTAAATAGTCATTTATCCTATAAAAGACTACTTCTATAGAACTACTTAGTCAAGCATATATATATATATATATATATATTTATTTATGAATGTAGATGGTCAAGATCCTAATACACATAAATTGATGCATATTAACAGGCAGGTGGTCCAACATGGGAAGTTCCACTTGGAAGAAAAGATAGCAGGACCGCAGACCGAGCAGGAACTCGTGCCATTCCAGGTCCTTTCGAGGACCTCAGGAATCTTACAGACAAGTTCAATGCTGTTGGACTCGATTCCACTGATCTTGTTGCTTTATCAGGTAACTGAACCTGTCAGAATTCGCTTTACAGATCCCCTGGAAGCCGAACTTTTTTCTTCTCCATTTTCTCAGTCCTGTCTGCTTGATCCTGACGACCCTTTTCTTCTCAGGAGCACACACATTTGGAGTTGCTCGGTGCGTAGCTTTCAGTTCACGTCTCTAC
The DNA here is from genome assembly GCA_028565735.1 of Pinacopodium congolense. Classification (NCBI taxonomy): domain Eukaryota; kingdom Viridiplantae; phylum Streptophyta; class Magnoliopsida; order Malpighiales; family Erythroxylaceae; genus Pinacopodium; species Pinacopodium congolense. The sequence goes on along the minus strand of JAOXYD010000134.1, from coordinate 395,950 downwards.
AATTTCACTGCTGGAAATCCTGACGTAACCCTGGACACAGCATACGTGCAGCAGCTTCGTGGGATCTGTCCTCAGGGTGGGAATGGAAATATAACAACCAACCTTGATCCTTCCTCACCAAATAACTTCGACAACAATTACTTCATCAATCTTCAGAACAACCGGGGGCTTCTCGGATCCGATCAAGCATTGTTCTCTACTAGTGGGGGTCCTACTGCATCCATTGTGAATCGATTTGCAGGAAACCAGAGGGAGTTTTTTGAAAGCTTTGGTAGATCTATGATCAATATGGGGAATATACGTCCTCTGACAGGAAATCAGGGAGAGATCAGGAATGATTGTAAGAGGGTCAACTAGAACGCAAAATTTGGTTGTGGAGTACTTATAAAAAGTGTATGTATTTTATTATGGTTTTCCTCTTTTTCAATCAAAAAGAGATGTAACAGTAATATAAAACCAAAGATTATTCTTGGCTTTTGCCTTTTCTTTAAAACGATTTCTTAGAGGATGCAATCAAGGTACGAATCGTGAACAAATTTTGCAAGGTATACGTATACTATCTCGAGTTGCTTGTCCCAACGAGGTGGTTGTAAATAAAGAAGAAAAAGAGATAAAAGAAATGATGAAATGTCTGAATAACCAGAAGTGATGGGAATGGCCGAAATCCAAGCTTGATTGGGTTTCGAGCAGGCCGAAGAGTCCGAGCCAGTTGCATAAGAAAATGGATACAAGTTCGAGTTCAGGATGCTCCCAAGCCCAAAACCTAGCCTGAACATAGAATTTTTTTCTTCTTTTTATGAAACTCGAATCCAATCAAACCGAAGAGATAGCAAAGGTGATGATGTTAACACAGGAGCACGTTAGGTAAACAGGGTCACTACCTGAACATTATATTATTCTGATCTCTATGTTTTTTATATGATCTCGTCACAGGTTGATATATTTAAAAAAAAAAAAACTCCTTAGCTTCCCCTGTTTATATTTCTATCATTTTTTGAAGAATTTATTTTTGAGATATAAAAATAGAAGGTTTTATTCTTAGAAAGCTTTCTAATGACAAACATAATTTTTATTATAAGATTTTGGTTGTTTTATTTCATACTCATACTTTTTTAAAATATAGAATTATTCATAATTTAATATAAAAATATTAATTGTTGGGCTATGAATTTAGAATCCAGCCCATATTTTGGTAACAAAAAGACTAAAAAAGGGTGTACGGATTTTGTTTTCTAGAGAAGCCATCATCGTGGTGAGGACTTGCTTTTATGAATTTTTTTTTTCACGCAAATCAAGAAAAGAGCTTTGGATGTTGGAATGGCTATTATTTTTGGAAACAAGGCAAATAAAGGCAAGTTAAGGCAAGATATTTGTTCTCTTCTTTTTTTTTTTTATTCCAATTAAAATCATTAAGTTTTCTAAAGAGTAGTTTTGAGAGGAATTTTTTTTTAATATTCTTACCGTGATTATTCAAGAAACTCTAATTTGTTAGGAATATCTTGTATTTATTGATTTTTAATAGTAGATTGATTTTGGAATTTGGCCGTCATTTTTTTCTCTACATTGAAGAGTTTTTCATATAAATCTTATGTCTCATTTTTTGGTGATTTTCTTTGTTTATTATTATTAATTTTCCATTAATTAGCTTGAAATATTTGTTTGGTACTTATGAGTCATTTAATTTACATATTTGATATTAGTAAGTGAAGACTTAACAACTGGTATTAGAATCATAGTATGGAGATATGAAATTATTTGTATGAATTAAAATGGAGAATTTTGCGGTTACAATGATTAAATTGTCATCTTCAAATTATTTAATTTGAAAATAAAAAATTGAGGACTTTCTTTATTACAGGGATTTGTATTATTTATTAACTTAGAAACTGTTAAACTAACAAGAAAAACTGATGATAATTGAGAAAAAATGTACAAAAAGACTGTAGGAACTATCTGATAGTGGGTTGATAATAATTTTTATTATCATATAAGTAAAGAAGTTGACGCACAAGTGTTATAGAATAAACTAAAAAATATGTATGAGAGGAAAAATGATCAGATGAAGGCCTGTATTATCAAAAACCTTGTGAAATTGAAGCTTAAAAATTGACAATTAATTGCAAAACACTCAAGTGATTTTCAGGATATGGTAAATCAGTTGAGCACCTTCAAAATAACACTAGATGATGAAGTGTAGGTATTATTGCTTTTGATCTCTTTGCCAGACAGTTGAGAGACCTTAATAGTATCCCTTAATAGCTTTGTCTTTATCTATGATAAAGAATAGTTTGTATAAATAAAGAGATTAAAAGGAAAGATATAGGCATTGATACTTCACAGGCTCTTATCACAGTCATAGAGAATAGAGGTAATAGTAAAAGTAAAGGTCATAAAGGGCGTTTTAAATCTAGAGGCAAGATACAATCCAAAGACAAATTTATTTGCGACCATTATGGTAAGGAAGAACATGTGAGAAGAAACTACAAGATATGAAAAAAGGAATAAAATAATGAGAAGAATCAAAAGAAGGCAAATGATCAAAATACCACTGCAGGTATATCTGATGAGGATGAAAAGTTAGTTGCACTTTCTTTTAATGAGGATGAAAGTTATGTCACTGGTTAATATATTGATTAGGTCATTAATTCAGTAGCATCTTATTATGCTACACCTAAAAAAATCTTTTTACTAATACCCACTATGGACAACAACAGTTATGCAAATATAGTGGGTATTGGAGATATTTGTGTTTAAACATATGTAGATTGCATATTAATTCTAAAAAATGTGCAACATTTATAGAATTGCGCTTGAATTTGATCTCTACTCATGCTTTGGATCTAATAGTTATTTCAATAACCAATGTTTTGAAAATTGGTACCGATTTTTGTTTTAAAATAGTATCGTATCCATATCAGCCAACTTTTTAAAATTATAAAATGGTTTCTAGATATATTATGCATATCTAGTAAACATAATTTCAACATGTTTCAATCTTTTAATTAATACAATAAATATAATACAATTTTCATATAATATTTATACCTATTAATATCAATTTTCACATATTTTTCAAATAAATTACAATATATATATATATATTCATACCAAATTTAACTTCTAAAATGCTTAAATTTAATAAATTAAACACTAATTAATAACTAATTGAATGAAAATTAACAAAATGTGAAAAATCTCAAATCTTATGGTTAAGAAATTTACCAATGCCTGCTCAAATTTTTGAAATTAGTTGATGAGAATGAAAGTGGGTATTAAGAAGATGATATGCCTTTTACCACCTGCTGGAATATGTTCTGAAACTTGAAAAGTTGCCAAAAAATGATTTTGATACAAAATTTGTAGAGATTGATATTTTGTGATTTTTTAGTGTTTTGAGAAATATTTTTAAGTTGTTGTAAAGAGATAGAAGTAGTGGGTAAAAAATTAAACTCAAATTTATGAGTTTTCGGAGAAGAATTTGGATTTATGGCAAAATTTTGGAGAAAGCCGAGACGAGAGAGAAGGAAAAGAGAAGAAGAACAAAAATACAGAAAAGATGCGATTTGGAATTTGATAAATTTTAAGTGAAATATTATATACATTCGTGAATTTTTATATGTATAATTATACAATTATATATTATTAATTATATATATAATATTATATATTTTATATATAAAGTCATGGGCGTGACTTTTATATATGCATGTAATATATATAATATAATATATTAATATTATATGAGTAACAAAAAATTATAAATTTACATACTAGCCCCGATTTTGAGCCGATATTTTGAAATCAAATTAAAATTGACCAGTACAGGCTGATTTTACCAGTATCAACCAGTATTTCGGTCTGACACGGTATTTATTAAATATATATCGTTTTTTAACCCGTATGGTAAAAACTAGCACCGGTATTTAAAACATTGTCAATATCTTTGGTAATAAGAAATGGAAACTCACTAAAAGTTTTGTGGTAGTTGTTAGAGGTAGATTATGTTAGACACTATATAGAATCGGTTGAAGATGATTAAAGATGATTTGAATGCAATTGAAGATGAGACTTCTCCATATTTATGGCATAAGCAACTAGCACATATGAGTGAAAAAGGGTTGTATATTTTGGCAAAGAAGTCTTTCATTCCTTTTGCCAAAGGTATGACTTTAAAGCCTTGTGATTCATTCTTATTTGGCAAGTAACATAGAATTTCTTTTAATAAGTCTTATGAAAAGGAAAATAATATTTTTGAGTTAGTTTACTTTGATGTATGCAATCCTATTGATATGGATATTATAGGAGGTATCCGATATTTTGTTACTTTTATTGATGATGCTTCACAAAAAGATTGGGTGTTTTTTTTTAACAAAAGATTAGGTTTTTTTTTTCAATGCTTTAACAAATTTCATGTCATGATAGAAAGAGAAAAAAGGGGCATCATTGAAGTGCTTTCATAGTGATAATAAAGGTTAATACACTTTGAAAGAGTTTAAGAATTATTACTTAGAACATTAAATTAGACATGAGAAGAATGTTTCTGGTACTCCACAACACACTGGTGTTGCTAAAAGAACAACAACAACAAAAAAACCATCTTAAACAAGGTTAGATGCATGTTGAAAATGACAAACCTTCTTAAGCCATTTTGAGGTGAACCTATTTACACTTTCTCCTATCTAATGAATCGTTCTCCTTAAACTCCATTAAACATTGATATTCCTGAGAGAATATAGTTTGGAAAAGAAGTTACTTACTCTTAATTGAGGATATTTGGGTGTAAGGATTTTACATATATGCCTAAAGAACAAAAACAAAAACTTGATAATAAGGTTGTTTTATGTATTTTTCTGGGTTATAAAGATGTAGAGTTTGGGTACAAGTTACAGGATCTAATGAAAAGAAATGTCATCATGTCCAGAGATGTGATCTTTCAGGAATACAAGATCTTGTTAGATTTTAAGACATTAGAGAAGACTACAAGTAATGGTGATATTTCTTTTCCTGTGTCAATTTTTTCTGTAACAGATAATGCCACTGATGAGAGAGAACTACATAAGAGCATAGGATTGGAGATATGATAAAATAGGATAATGTTGATGATGCTAATGAGTAGGGGGCTACCCTTTCTACCTCAAATCATAAAAGATCCTTAGGTCAGAAGGTTATTTAAAGGACATCATCCATCTGCTAAGTATCCCAATTTTGAGTATGGTACAATTACTAAAGAGGGGGAGTTAGAAATTTTCCAAGAAGTTTAGAACCACAAAGAGAAAGTTCAATAGATGAAGGCTATGTAGGAAGAGATGAATTATTTGAAGAAGAATAATACTTATAAGCTTGTTGAACTTTCTAAAGGTAAAAAATCTCTAAGTAATAAGTTGGTGTAAAAAAGCTCTAAAGAACAAGTGGATGTTCAAGCTAAAGATGGATGGAGGGGAAATAGTAAAATATAAAGTTCGCTTGGTTGTCAAAGGTTTCAATCAAAAGAAAGGGATTGACCTTGATAAGATTTTCTCTCCAATTGTAAAGATGAGCTCTATTAGAGTGATTTTTAGATTGGTTGCTAATTTAGATCTTGAGCTTAAATAGTTAGATGTAAAGATAGTATTTCTTCAAGGAGAATTAGATGAAGAAATTTAAATGAAGCCACTAGAGGGATTTGAAGTGAAAGGGAAAGAACACATGGTTTGTGGGTTAAAAAAAAGTTTATGTAAGTTGAAGCAAGCATTAAGACATTGGTATAAGAAATTTGACTCATTTATATTAAGTTGTAGATTCATAAAAACGTATGCAAATTATTGGTGTAATTCAAAATTTTCTCAGATGGTAAGTTTATCATTCTCATATTATATGTAGATAATATGTTAATAGTTAGACAAGATATTGTTGAGATTAATAGTTTAAAAAAGGAGTTTTTTGGTTCTTTTGATATGAAATATTTAGGGCAAGCTCAACAAATTTTAGGCATGCAGATTCTTCGTGACAAGAAAGATAAAAAGTTATGATTATCACAAGAAAAGTATGTTAAACAAGTTCTGAGTAGATTTAATATGAAGAGTGCTAAACTAGTTAGCACACCTCTTGCCAATCACTTTACACTTAGTAAGAAATCTTGTCCATCCATTCAAGAAGAAAAGGAAGAAATATCATTAATTTCTTACTCCTCTGTAGTTAGGGGGTTTAATATATGTTATGGTTTATACTCGATCAGACATCACCCATGCAGTTGGATTAGTTAGCAAATTCCTTTCTAATCTAGGCAAAAAAAACATTAAGAGACTGGGAAGTTCATCTTCAGATATGTGACAGGTACTTCCAAGATGTGCTTAGGTTTTGGAGATTCAGAAGAAATTCTAAAAGGATATACAGATGCAGATATGAAAAGTGACTTTGATGGTAAAAAGTCAACCTCAAGGTTTGTGTTTACTTTTGCAGGGGGAACTATATCATGGTAGTCTAAACTACAAAATATGCAACTTTATTTATTATTGAAGCATAATATATCGCTTTGACTGAAGCAAGTAAAGAAATGCTTTAGATGAAAATATTTCTTCAGGAGATGGGTTTGAAACAAGATGAATATGTGGTTAATTATGATATTCAGAATACTTTGGAGTTGAACAAAAATGTGACATTTTACTGTCGTACTAAGCATATTGATGTAAGATATTATTAGATTTGTGATACTATGAACAAGTACGAAATGGCTATGATGAAGATTCTCGTAGATAAAGATCCTGCTGTCATATTGACTAAGGTGGTGGCTAGTGATAAACATTAGTTCTGTACAAAGTTGGCAATAATGAGTTGCAAATGAGCAGTTGATATATAGACATTTCTCCATAAGCTGGAGAGGGAGATTGTTAGGCCTATAGGCTTCAGAATCCAGCCCATGTTTTGGTAAAAGAAAAAGACCAAAAAAAATGGTATGGGGATTTTGTTTTTTTAAAGAAGCTTTCATTGTGGTGAGGAGTTGCTTTTATGGTTTTCTCTTACACGAATTAAGAAAAGAGCTTTAAATGTTGGTGTGACCATTATTTTTTGAAATAGGAGAGATTTCCTCGATGCTTATGCAAACTGAAAGGAGGTTAAGGAAAGTTATTTGTTCTTGTTTTCTTGTAAAATCCAATTAAAGTCATCAGGTCTTTTGGAGAGTAGCTTTTAGAGGATTATTTCTCTAATCTCCTTGATATGATCATTCAAGAAACTTCATTTATTAGGAATATTTTGCACTTGTTGATTTTTTATAGTTGATTTGATTTCAGAGTTTGGCCTATGGTTTTTTCCTTTACACTGGAGAGTTTTTCACATAAATCCTATATCTCATTGTTTGGTGATTTTCTTTGTTTATTATTGTTAGTTGTGTTTTGATTGGCTTGAAATATTTTTTTGATACCTGTAAGTGATTTAATTTACACATTTGGTATTAGCGAGTGAAGACCCAACATTAATAATTAATATTTTTTAAAGATATTTATCACATAAGAAAGCAAAATAAAAATAAAAATTTCACTCCAAAATTCTTAATTGTTCCTAAGATACTTATCAAATAAGAAATAATTCAAAATTAAATTCCCATACTCAATCTTAAATTAGTTAGGATATATTCTCATTAAATTAATTAATAAAAATAAAAATCTTCCTTTCTTGATATGAAGGGATAACGTTACTTCCTCTTAGATAATGAGCTTGTCTACAAACTCGAACTTGAGGTTTTTTTTAATTCATTAAGTTGATTGTCCTATATTATCACCTGGGTCTTCTATCATCAAACAAAACAATCATGTATATTTATTGTGAACAACTCATCACAATTAAAATCTTGTCTTTTTATACATTGTTTTGTCATTTGCGCTAGAAAAAACTTCTTAATACGTGATGGTATCATGTTCTCAGCACTTAAAAATATGGATATATTTCCCTTCATATATTTTTTTTATCATGATCGTTTATGCTAAGAGGAGTTAAGATTATTAGTTTAAAAGCTGCTCGTGTTATTTGAATTCGCTCTATACTTGTACCCCAACAATTAAGTTGCATTTTTTATTTAAAAACTCAAGCTAAATTTATAATAGTGATTAAATTAAGAGGATTTTGAATCTTTATATCCACCCTTAACATTTCTATCAAACTCACAGTAAACATATGAACTTGTTGGTTTAATTTTACTGAAATTGTTTATATAAGGAGAATTTGAAATTGGTGTTGATACTCTTCTATAGTGCTAGTTTGTTTAAAATGGAATTTCTCATAATGGATTACTTATTAATGAAGGCCCAAACCTAAAAAGGTATTGAGAATTGAATTGGGTTTAGTTAATCTCAAAGTTCTCCTGCTCCAATCAATAATATCATAATTGCATCTCTTTAATCATATGTAATAAGGTTAATCCTATCTTATTCCTTTCCTCTGTTTGTTAGTTGAGGAAAAACAGTACACGCCTATATATCAATCTCAAAGAATCCCCCAATTCCATTATAGGAAGGAAATTATAGTTTGCCATATTTAGGGATGATTATAGCTCCCTATGTAATAACCTCACACTCACCAGATGATTTTGTATGGGTTGGTTAGTGGTTGTTTGTGTTTATAATCCCTTCTTATCTCTTTTCCATATTAAAAAAGTGCAACTCCATCAAGCGTTTCAATTTCTAAATGTCATCTTTGATCTCACACATCTCTTTGTTGTTTTCCATGAGCTTATGCTCCAAACAATGTTTTTAATATTAGTACAAACTGATATTTTTTGTTTGTTTGTATTGTACCAGTTAAAAAACAGTATATAATTAATAAATACCATATTGGACCAAAATACTCGTTGATACTGGTAAAACTGACTTGTACCAATAAGTTTTAATTCGATTTCAAAATATCATACCAAAATCAGGGTTGGTATATAAATTTATAAACTTTTATTACTCAAATAATATAATATTATATTATATTATATATTACATACATATATAAAAGTCACGCCCGTGACTTTATATATAAAATATAAAATTAAATATATATAATAGATATAATTAAATATATAAAAAGTCACGAGCATGGCATTTTAAGTTACGCTCGTGACTTTATTGACTTTATAAATGTAACGGTCGTGACTTTATTTATAATATATATTATATTATATCATATTATATATTTCACTTAAAAATTTTCAAATTATGAATTGCCTCTTTTTTATATTTTTCTTTTCTTCTTCTCTTTTCCTTCTCTCTTATCTCGGCTCTGTTCAAAATTTTGCCATAAATCCAAATTCTTTTCTGAAAACTCATAAATTTGAGTTTAATCTTTTACCTACTACTTTTATCTCTTTACAACAACTTAAAAATATTTTCCAAAACACTAAAAATCACAAAATATCAAACTCTATAAATTTGGTATCAAAATCATTTTTTGGTGACTTTCAAGTTTAAAAACATATTCCAGCAGGTGGTATGAGGCATATCATCGTCTTAACGCCCACATCCATTATCATCAACTAATTTAAAAAATTTAAGCAAACATTAGTAAATTTCTTAATCCTAAGATTTGGGACTTTTAACAGTTTGTTAATTTTTCATTCAATTAGTTATTAATTAGTGTTTAATTTATTAAATTTAAGCATTGTAGAAGTTAAATTTG
>JAOXYD010000134.1:327134-337611 GCA_028565735.1 Pinacopodium congolense | reverse complement strand
GTTCAATACCGATTTTATAACGGTTTTATACCGGTTGAACCTCTAAACCTTTAACCATTTCCCTTACCGGTTCGTTGTCCGGTCCGATTTTCATAACATTGATATAAAGTACAATTACAAGATGATTAGTAGTAAACTAATCAATAGCTATAAATTGGTAATTCTAATTTGTCCTAAATAAGAAATATAATGGTATATGATAATTATGTAATCTTGACGTTTACGTGAAAAATCAATGACCTTCATCATAGGAAAATCGGTAATCTCCAATATAGAAAAATCATTAAGCTCCAATACGCCCCCTTATATTAGAGCATGAAGATTACAAAGGCCCAACTTACCAACAAGAAACTGGAATTGAGGAGTACCGAAAGCTTTAGTAAAGATGTTAGCAAGTTGAAGAGTGGAAGAAACGTGGGATGTCATGATACAGCGAGACTGAATACAATCACGAATGAAACGACAATCAATTTCAATATGTTTTGTGCACTCATGATGGATCGGATTAGTAGCAATTTGTAGTGTAGTGCAATTGTCACAGAGAAGTTGTGCAAGGAAAGAGTGATCAACAGTTAAGTCTTTCAGTAAGGTATGAAGCCAAATGATCTCGCATGTAGTAGCTACCATAGAGCAATATTCAACTTCAGCAAGAGAGCAAGACACCGTAGTTTGCTTCTTGGTTTTCCAAGAAATAGGAGAACATCCAAGAAGAATAAAATACCTAGTAACAAAGCGATGGGGGAGAGGACATCCAGCCCAATCTAAATCACAATATGTATGAAGAGAAATGTCACTCTTAAAGGATAGGAATATACCTTGGCTAGGATCAGACTTAAGATATCGTAAAATGCAAAGAGTAACAATCCAATGCCCATGATGTGGTTGACTCATAAATCGGGACAAGACACAAACTGAGTAACATAGCTCAGATCTGGTGATGGTTAAATAGATGAGTCTCTTAACAAGACTATGATAGGTGCCTGGATTAACTAGAGGGCCATTGTCATGTAAAACTAATTTATGATTTTATCCCATTAGAAAGGATACAGGTTTGGCACCATTCATATTAACTTCTTGTAAAATATCTAAATTATAATTGCATTGAGAGAGAACAATGCCATTAGGAGAGTGAACCACTTTCAAATCAAGGTAGTATTTAAGAGGACTAAGATCCTTAATGTGGAACCAGGCATCCAAGTAGGTTTTGAAAGTAGTAATGTCGTTGGCATTATTATTAGCTATAATAATATCATTTATATAGAAAAGCAGTGCAATAAATGTGCAACTCTTATTATAGAGGAAGAGGGAGGAGTCCGCCTTAAATTGAATAAAGCCAAACAAAGAATGGTGGTAGAAAATTTTTCATATCATTATCTCAATGCCTATTTTAAATCATAAAGAGATTTGTGAAAACAATATACCCGTTGATTACTAGGCGGTAAGTAACTAATGAGTGGTGTCATATAAACCTCCTCTTCAAAATCACTACGCAGAAAAGCATTATTAATGTCAAGCTGATGTAATTTCTAGGACTTGAAAGTGGCAACTGTCAACAATGTACGAACAATGGTAAGCTTGGCAACTAGTGCAAAGGTTTCAGTGTAATCAAGTTCTTTAACCTGAGTATGTCCTTTAGATATTAAGCGAGCCTTATACCGTTCAATGGTACCATCAGAATTATATTTAATCTTGTATACCTACTTTGAGCCAATAGCTTGCTTACCTGGGTTAACTGCTATAAGGTCCAAGTTTAATTTTGTTCAAGTGCTTCTAATTATTTTGTCATAGCATTCTTCTAATGAACATCTTGAATAACATATTGATAAGTTTTATGCTCATCATGTTACGTAATGACTATCAAAAAATGACTATGGGGTTAAGTAAATTTAAAATAAGAGAGAAAATGAGTAAAAGGGTATGACATACCTGAGGAAGCGTGATTATAAGAGATAAAAGATGTAGAATTATAACCAAGCAAATCAACATGAAAGTCATGAAAGTGTTGAAGTAGCCTTCGTGCATGAGAGGGGAGTGGTTTATGGCATTGTAGATATATCAATAGAGGTGACAATGGAATGATTAGAGTTGGAAGCAGATAGTGAAGGTATAAGGTCATAGTTAGGAATAGGTAAAGGAACTAATGTATGGGGTAAATGAGGGATCAAGAGTGGTTGGTTATGAAAAGGAAATATATGTTCATAGAACACTAGATCTTTAGAGAAAAATCATTTAAATGTGGTTAGATCATAAACTTTATACCCTTTTTGACAATGTAAATAATCGATGAAGATGCAAGTAGAGGCACGCTTTTGAAATTTTTCTTTAAATAGAGGAATAATAGATATATAATAAAGGCATCCAAAAACTTGATGACAAGAATAATCTAGTTGTCTAGAAAATAAAACTTCAAAAATGGTTTTTTCTAAATAGAAGGAGTGTAAGGGTGTAATTTATTAATAAATTACTATCAAAACACATTTTCCCAAAACTTTATAAGTAATCTGGCTTGAAATCATAAAGCTCTAGTCACTTCAAGGATATGTCTATGATTTTTTTTTACCACTCCATTTTGTTAGGGTGTGGAGACATAAGAAAATTGAGTAAAGATACCATATTATTAACAAAAGAAATGAAAGGTATAGTTTGTAAACTCAGTACCATTATCACTACGAATTTATTTAACAACTTTTCCAAATTTCTTGATCACAGCAAGGAAAGATACCAACATAAGATAGACTTCTAATTTGGTTTTAAGCAAATAAACCTAGGTGGTTCAACTATAATCATCGACAATACTTAAAAAGTAGTGAGCATCAAACAAAGAGACAGTAGAATATGGTCCCCAAACATCACAATGTATTAATTCGAAATACGCATAAGTTTTAACAAAATTAGTGGGAAAAGATGGTTAAGTTTGTTTGGCTTGATGACAAAGATCACAACATTATTGAAAGACTTATCAAAAGAAAGAAATAACTTGAGAGACAATAGTTTTTCAAAAGACAAGCATCCAAGACGTTGGTGCCACAAAAGAAGATGAAAAGCATATTAGGAATTGGTAGCAAGCAAAAAAAAAATTATGATTTCCTGAAAATAATAAAGTTCATCTCATAATTCACTCATTCCGATTAGCTATCTCGTGGCTAGATCTTGCAAAACACAAAAAGAAGAAAATAAAAGGGCAACACAATTTAACGTTCTAGTTAGCTTACTAATAGAAATAAGTTTGCATGTAAAAGAAGATATGTACAGGATATTATGTAAAGTAACAATAGATGTAAGCGAAATATTCCGATAAGATATAACTAAGGTATGGAAACCATCTAGAATTTTAATTGGTAAATAACGGTTAAGGATTTATAATAAGAAAGGATATTCTCATGGAAGGTTATATGATCAGAAGCACTAGAATCCAAAATTCGTTCAATATTATTATTGGATAGAGAAGCTGCCTTACCCGCAAAATTAGTTGTAGAATATTGGATAGAGAAGTTGCCTTCACCGTAAAATTGGATGTAAAATTGACGTGCTTTTCGAGATTTAGAAGAGATATGAGTTAAACATACTAATCATTTGCTAATCCATGAATAGGATGGTCACAATAAAGTGCAAGAGGTTCAAAAAGTTGTGAACTATTAGTTACCTTACCTTTGTTTGGTTTCTTCCCTTTATCCCACCATTCTAGATACCTGTGTAACTCAAAATAGGTTTTTTGATATGTTTTTTCTTCTTATAATGTTCATAGAATAACTTGGAGGAGTCACAGTTGTTTGTAGACTTACTTCGACTGTTACTATTTCTGTTATTGTTGCTATTAGTAAAGAGAGTCGCTCCCTTAATTGAAGAAGATCGTGATATATTAACTAACTATTGTTATTTCTCTTGAGTGGCTAATGCATAAATACGAGCTAATAAAGGTAATGGATCTGTATTAAGAATATAAGATCGAATCATGTTGTACTTTTTGTTCAAGCCCATGAGAAATTGATGCATTTTTTCTTTTTCCTTTTCAGTGGCAAACATCTTTGCTAAACCACATGTACATGGTGAAACTCGAGAGTATATACTGAATTTGTCCTAAATGCCTTTCAGTTTAGTATAATAGATTGAAACAGTCATACCTTGCTATAAAGTGTTTATCAATTCAGTTTTTATCTGACGAATACAAAAAAACATTCCTTTGTGAAAAACACTCTTCAAAATCTTTCCACATCTCTTGTGTCGTCTTAAAGTACACCACGTTGTCATGAAGAGTGAGATAGAAAGAGTTAAATAGCCAAGAGATGATCATTAAATTGCATTTGACTCATGTGAGCTCATTGGATAAAACAAGTGGTGGATGTAGGATAGATCCAACCACAAAGCCAAACTTACTTTTAACCTGAAGTGCATTTTCCATCGCATATCTCCAAGGAGGATAATTTTCTTCTTTTAAAAGACATGTAACCAACGTTACCCGAGTTATTATATGCATGAAGAATATATGGTAACGAACTATCATGATTTGAATAGACAGTATTAAATTGGCATTTGAATTCTCAAAAACTATAAGGATATTTATTCCATGTCTCTGATATCATGCCAAAAAGTTGAAAGAGGTTTAAGAGTAAGAGAGACGATAAAAATTTTGTGACAATTCTGATTAACTTTAAAAAGAGAATACAAATATATAAAGTACAATTACAAGATAATGAGAAGGAAAATAATAAATAGCTATAAATCGATAATTCTAATTTATTCTAAATAAGAAATATAAAAGTATATGACAACTATGTAATCTTGAGGTTTATGAGAAAAATCAGTGACCTCAAATACAGAAAAATGAGTAATTTCCGGTATCTTCAATATAGGAAAATCATCAAACTTCAATACATTACAATACAATCAAAGTCGGATCCATTAGTTAACAAGCAATAATACTATATATATGGCCACATATAAAATGTCATATATTTATCTTGTTATATGTGAATGTACCTGTATCTAAAGTAAGGTTATGTTTCTAGAGTTTTATAAATGGGATCACTTAGTGAAATATTAGTGCTCTTTTGTTAGATATTTTTTAAAAAATTTTAAGTGTTATAATTAACTCAATTAATTTTTCATTTATATTATGATATATACATATAACTATTTCGATTACTTAAAAATAATTATATACATGAATAACTCTCACCTACTAAGTTTGAAAATTATAATACAAAAAAATAAAATTTTATTGGATCTAGTTTATATTCATTTTTATTCACTTTAAATTTTGCGCTCATCATATACATGTACATTGGAGCTAATACAGAATTCACACGTTTCTTTTGTTTCCTTTCTGAGTTTTTCTATTTAATTATATAAACGTATATTTTGATTACTTCCAAATGCCTGTTCAATACAATGTAATTTTTAACTTTCTTAAGATATATGCGTAAGACTTTAAATCAATCTAATTTCTGATTTTTTTTTCATTGTATAATATTAAGACAAATCGAATTTATCTATATATTTTGTATGAATAAAAAATTTTATATTAATTCATGGAAAAAATAAGAAAAGCTGGCAAATTTTAAATTTTAAGGATAAGTAAGAAAACTGTTTCACTCAGTAAAATGTCCACTTTCATTAATATAATTTCAATGATGTAAAAATACTTCTCCTCGGAAAATATGAAGTTAAAAAACCTAATTGCTTAATAAATTCATTAGATCCACATGACTACTAAATGCTAATAGTAATTTGTCCCTTAAAAAGTGTCACTGGTGATCTGCGTGGGAAAAGCACAAATTTCCAGCTATAGAATTCCAGACAACAATATAAATTACTCATAAATAAAGCATTAAATCTTGTGAAATTGGTCCCCACCAAGTTTAGCATTTATTAGTTGCAAAGGTTGCTGATGGTTTTGGAACTTTTTCCCGTGAACAAACCCAAAAATTATGAACTCTTATTACTTTAGGAATCAATTATAGCTCATTAATGTTCTGTAACTTATCCCATTGAATTAGACCCCTAAAAGAAGATAATCTTGTCAGGGTTTAGTTGGCTCTCCCCATTTCTTTGCTGGCTTGCACTAATCTCTTCACAAGCTTTCTCTACTTACTACAAAATTTATCTTACAAAGCACATTTACTGTCGATTGTTGTGATATCTATTACTATTATTCCTGCAGAAGATCTAAATATTTTTATATTTTTTAAATATACTACATAATATATAATAATATTTGAATATTTTTCGTAAAATAATGAGTATAAATGCCTGGAATTTGCGAGCCACTTAATTGAACCCTTCATCTTAATAAAAATATCCCTTCTCATCAATACAACTGATCGTGGTAGGGTTACAGGCAGACATACTCTTTAAGAATTTAATTGGTAGTTGTAGAATTTACAAAAATTAATACCTTTTTTTTTCTTTTTGCCTTCTGTTTCCCTGTATTAATGAGTTCTTCAAGTATTGATTTCTTTTACCTTTTATATGAAATAATGGGTCCATTTTTTAGCGCATTAATGCAAATATAGATTAATGGCACAAACTGTACTCCTAACTGAAAAAGAAATCTTAACATACACCTCTGTCTTAATTCAGGATTAAATTTTTATCAGATTAACTAGATAGATATAGGATCATACAATTTAGATTTAATAACAAGGGTTAAAAAACAAAAATATTACAAACAAAACACTTTATGTTATTAAAAGTTTTAAAAGGGGATTTTATGTTAAATCTGTATCAAATTATGCTAACATAAATTATCTTGTTACTGATTGGTACAACTTACATGCAATAAAAATTCTTTTTTTGTATTTTTAATTTCAAAAAATAATTTAAAATAATAAAAATATTCTTAAAATGAATAAACCATTAAGAAAGTTTGTATCTATTTATAATGTGTTCACACATGAAAATAGCTCATGTAAGCAGCAAGTTTCGAGTCAGACCCTTAACAGCTTAATATGGAGCTTTTCCCTTCCAGTTGCCTATGCCCATTTCCTCCTATTTCAGGTTGATTTCAAGACTCTCCATTTCGTGTATCTTTCTCTATATATCTCTCCATATCTGGCCTCCAACATCTTCATCTCACTGATCCCTAACTTCTTCAAATTCTACCATTTCTGTGTCTGCTTTATCAGTTTCTTTGTGTTAATGGCGTTGCAGCTTAGATTGTGTTATCTTCTGGTGGTGACTTTGAGCTTTTCCCTTGTGAGCTATGGCGACCCACAAGTACCCTGCTACTTCATATTTGGAGCTTCTTATTATGATAGTGGCAATAACAATGGCCTCATTACAATTGCCAAAGCCAATTTTCGACCTTATGGTATTGATTTTTCCCAAGGACCCACGGGAAGATTCTCCAATGGCCGCAACACACCTGATCTCATAGGTCTTCTTCTTCTTCTTTTCTTTACTTACTTTTTCTCGTCTTTCCAAGTTTCAAGAGGAGCTTCCTATCTTGTTTTTTGCAGCTGAATTATTGGGATTCAACAGTTACATTCAACCATTTTTAGCTGCTAAAGATGAACAAGCCATACTCAATGGTGCGAATTATGCTTCGGGCGGCTCGGGAATTCGTTTGGAATCAGGCATGCACCTGGTAAATTTGCCAGAAGTCCTCTTAATCATGGAATAAATTCTTCAAATGAAACTATATATAGTCTAGATTGAATGATTTTGGCTAAAAAAAAAATTTCGCAGGGTGGTCGATACTCCATGGATGAGCAGCTATGGCACCATCTCATATCAGTTTCAAGAATTACTGAAATTCTAGCTGTTAGAAGTTTATCAGCTGAAGATTACCTAAGCAAGTGCTTGTATTCTGTTGCTATGGGTGATAATGACTACATAACAACTATTTCAATCCAAAATTCTACCCCACAAGCAGAATTTACACTCCTGACCAATATGCCTCAGTCCTCATTCAAGAATATGATTTGCAATTAAGGGTACTACTACCACAAATATCATAGTAACTAGTTATTCTTTTTCTTTGAACATAATTAAGTCCACACTCTCCATTTCTTGCCAGACCCTGTACAAGCTTGGAGCAAGAAAGGTGGCACTGATCGGAATAGGCCCACTAGGCTGCGCTCCGGTGGTAGTCAAGACAGCGGCGGTCACTGGAACTTCGTGCGTCGATGTGGTTAATGACGGGATCCAACTCTTTAACACCAAACTTGTTCAGCTAGTGGATGAGCTCAACAGAGATCTACCTGACGCCAAATTCATCTACGTCAATGCCTTCCAGATATATTCCAGTTTATTCAATGGTACCCAACAACTGGCTCTTACAAGCTCCAGTCATTTGCAAAAATGGATGATGAATTAGCTCTAAAAGGATTTTTTTTTTTTTTTCCTTTTCAGGGTTTAAGGTCACAAATGGCTCATGTTGTGAAGTGCTTACAGGCACAGCAGGATGTATTCCTCTAACTACACCATGTCCTGACATGGATGACCATTTTTGGTGGGATGCTCTTCATCCATCAGAAGCTACTAATAAAATGTTTGCCATAAGAGCATACAAAGCTCAATCCCCTGTTGATACTTACCCTTTTGACATTAGCCATCTAATTCAGATTTAAGGAGGCAAATCAGTTTCACACAGGGAAAAGATTTGAGCATCCCCACACCAAAGAGTATTTGGTGAATGTCCTCTAGTCATGCATACTTATAAACTAGTCGTTTGCTTGTGTTTTTTCTTTAATATTTAGATTCGATAAATCAGAGATATATATATATATAGTGTTAACATATGAGAAAATAATTTATATATACTTTTAAAATTGAATGTCTAAATCAATGTAAGATAAATTTAGAGTCATCACAAAATTTAAAATTAAGCCAAATGCTAGTCAATAACATATTAAAAGCATATAAAAGAATGTGTAATTAGCATTTAAATCGTATTTTTCAGTTAGAAATGGAAGCCAGATTATGAAATATAGAAGGAGAAAATATGAGCAAAATTTTAAGTAAAATTTAAGAGAAGCAAAAAAAAATTTAATACTTTTGCAACTTGGAACTAAAATTGTAATTTGTTCTTGTAATTGTTCTTTTGAAGGTCATTACCATTTTCTTCCACAAATTCTTGTAGTTGTTTCCTTATCCACCACTCTTATTGGAATTATCCTTCCTAGCTATGACTTTATTGGTTAGTTTTTATAGGTAATTAAATGAGAATATGTAGAGATATTTTCTCCATGTATATTGGAATTGTAAATTTGTAACATATTCTTAGATTCCTAATTTAAATTTAATTAAATCCCTAATCTCTAGCTATAAATTAACAATATTGTAACTCATAATTTATCAAAAAAAAATATTGTAACTCATATTTACTATATATTTGTACACTCTCTTGTGAATGAAATAATAAAGAGCATTTCCTCATCTATTTCAAGTTGGTACTAAAGCTAACAAATACTCTTTGATAAAATCTTTAAAACAATATGAGTGAAGAAAATACCGAATCATATTATTCTTTAATCCAAATATGTTTTTAATGTAGGAATCATTTCTGTTTTTTTTTTTAATTTTGATGTTTGGTCACAATTAATCGAAATACATATTGTTGAAAGAAAGAAACTTTCTTATATCCATGATAAAACTAAATTGCTTATATAATTAAAAGATGGATGTGAAAAGTAATATGCTAAAAAAAATTGAAAAGATAACTATTAATGTCTATGATTCTAGAGATTATGAAGTGATACTTAGGTTTACCTACCAACCATGAAATATGGAACACATTATCAAAAACCTTCTATGATGAAAGTTATGGATTGCAATTCTTGGCCTTAAAACAAAAAATATTCAATGTCAAACAAAATGGAAAAACTCTCTTTAATTATTATAGAGAGTTATTTGAAATTTTTCAAAAAGTTGATCATTGAGATAAAGTGGTCATGAAGGATCTAGATGATGTTGTACTATAAGAAAAGTCTATTGAATGATTATAGGTGCATAATCTCATATTAAATTAGATGATATTTTCAAATAGGTTCATAGAGAGATTTTATAAAAGAAATTAGTTTTGAATTTGGAAGAATTTTATGCATTAAATTCAATAAGAGATGATATTATGAAACATTAAAGGGGGATTTCAAAAATTTTGAACCAACAACTATGATGACTCGAAATAAATCAAAGACAACTACTAAATCAAGGGAAGGTCCAATTAATAGTTTTGATATGACAAAATATAACTATTATTAATTATTTATTTATTATTGTAATTAAAAAATAAGTATATGGAATATGTACTTGAATGAAAATTGGGGTCCTAAGGAAAATGTGAAGAGCAAAATGGAACATTAAGATTAAAGATATTAATGTTAAATATGTTGAACTAGTATTTTTTTTATTGTAAGTCTTATCTTGATCTTTTCAATACTTAAAGATCTTAATGTTTGCATAATCATTTGCATTAAAATAATAAAATTAATATTTCATATTTAAAAGAAATTTTAGGAAAAAAAATTTTATTTTT
>JAOXYD010000134.1:273376-323033 GCA_028565735.1 Pinacopodium congolense | reverse complement strand
ACCGCTTATTACGCTTAGACGAGTGACCAAGCTGAGGTATCCATCTGCGAGATCAAATCCATTTTGGAAAAGATGGCGATTCCTAACTGGAAGGATTAGAGTGTGCAACTTAACAACACCTTATGGGAATACAGGAGAGCATACAAGACTCCAATTAGAATGTCACCGTACCATATTACCTTTGGGAAGTTATGCCATCTTTTAGTAGAGCTTGAACACAAGGCTTATTGGGTAGTCAAGCAGTGCTACATTACCATGACGCAGTTGAGAATGTTCAGATCTATAAAGAGAAGACAAATTCATTTCACGACCATAACATTTCAAAGAAGCCCTTTGTGGTGGGCTAAAAAGTTCTCCTATATCACTTTTGCCTCAAGCTCTTCCCAGGCAAGTTACGTTCTGGTTGAATAAGTCCATTTGAGGTTACTTGTGTATATCCCCAAAGAGCAGTGGAGATCAAGAGTGCGAAGACAGGGAAGGAGTTCAAAGTGAATTCACATTAGCTCAAGCCTTACTTTGAGGGATTTTAAGTGCAGAACTTTAAAGATGTGGAGCTTCATGGATGAGCATAACAAAGGTCAAGCTTGTGACCTTAAACAAGTTCTTGTTAGTAGGCACCCCAACTATATAATTTTGTTTATGTGATTTCTTCTTTTTGAAATAGGATGTGGTTTCTTCACTTTAAGTGTTTTACTTGTTTTCTTTGGTTTTTTTTTTTTTTTGTATAGGGAAGTAAAAAGAAAGCTTAAATTTTTGCTGTCAAGTTCAACATGAATTCTTCAATCCAGGGGAGTACTTCTGTTCTCATTGTGCATGTGATTTTATTGCTTTTTAACATTGAGGAAAATGTCCATTATAAGTGTAGGGGTGGGGCTAGTTTGTTAATTTTTACACTGTTACAATTGAACTATTGTGATGAATACTAAACCATGAAATTCTATTATAATTGTTAGAATGAGACTGAATTCTATGCATGAATTTGGAATAGGTTTCTTAAGTAGGAAGTGAATCATATTGATTGATTGAAGTAGTTGGTTGCATAAACTTAATCAATTTGATACTTGAGTGATTAGGTAATGTAGTGAATCACAATGGTTTTTCATATATAAACCTCTGTGAGGCATCAAGCTTACATGACTACATTCCAGTCATTCATTTTCTTATTGTGTGTGATACTCCCCTAGGAAGATTATCTTCAGAACTTATATTAAATCGATTTGAAACTACGAGATCCATGTTATATGGAAAGGAATAATGCCTTCCTTGTTTTAACCACTTGACATAAATGACCCACCTATTCATTTTCCCTTGCAAACCCCTTTAAGTCTTTAACCATGTTTGTTTTTTAATTAATCACCTTACATTGAAACCCCAAAACCCATTAGCCTTACCTTATCATAAGTCTAATGAAGTACTGAGTAAGAATTTGATGTCTATAGTTTGGGACTTTTGTTTTGCATTCTATTCTGAGATATTTTAAGATGTATTTCTACTCATATTTTTTTGATATGTGCTACTATTGTTTCCTCTTGTTTTTAGTGTTAAAAAAAGAAAAAAGAGAGAAGAAGAAGAAATAAAAGAAAAAATAAAAAAAAAGAGAAGAAGAAGCAAGAAAACAAAGAAAAAAGAGAGAAAAATAAAGAGAAAAGAGAAGAAGAATCAAATATAGTAGCATTAGTTAGTGATGAGTAATCGTAATCTGTTATATTCGTATGCATATCTCAAATTTTGTTTTTAGTTGTCCCTTTTTACTTAATACTTTGTGAATGCTTGTGAGTAACCCTTTAACCCTTTTTGGCCTCACCTTAACCTAAACCCAATTACAACCTGAATCAAAGTCCTTTTGATCTATAGTAGCATGTAATCTAGGTATAAGAGAATTGATGTATTTTTAAGTTTGTGATAGTTTAATCTCTTAATGGGAACTTAGAGTGAAACATCAAACCCTAAACATAGTTGAGTGATATTAGTGGATGCCGTAAGGAAAATATCTCTTGGTTTTATGCTTATCTTTGATCAATGGTGTCTTCATTTGACTTTATTTATGTGTACTGATGAAAACCAATCATGGTATTTGTATTAGCTTGGTTTGCTAAAGTTTGAAAGATTTCATGCACTTGGTTTCTTTAAAAATGAAATGATAGAATATTTTGAATGTGTTTGAATTGCTTGAGGACAAGCAATGGTTCAAGTGTAGGGGTATTTTATAGGAATGAATTTGTTAAGTTTTTATAGATTATTTCATTTGAATTAATTCCTATTTTTTATATAAAAAATACTCAATTTGTGTTATATTATACTTAATGACAGATTTATTATCTTAGCATAGCATAAGGATCAAAGCATGAAGATTTGGAAGAAAAAGGAGTAAAAAGTCGAAGGTTCTTTAACTTAGAAACAAAGAAAAGAAAAAAAAATAAAACAAGTTGAAAGAGTATCCATCAAAACAGCACCACACAAGGCATGAGAAGAAGCCTTCCTTTATTTCAATCCAGGAGCACCTTGGGAGATCTTCAATGTAAGAAACGATAGGATTGGGAGCTTCTCTTCCTTAATTGGAGTCCATATTGATGAGTGTGGAGAGTTTTCTTTTATTAGAATGTCACGTAACCCTAGGAGTCCAACAATTAACCAACATTTGACAAAAGTAAAAAAGACAAGGTGGCGGCTGGAGAGAGCAAGAGAGGAGAAAGCTTTCCAAAGAAAGCAACTTGGCAGGAATAGTGACTTCATCCATTAGTGGGGACAGCTCAAGGTAGGCAGCATTTGTCCTGTTCCTTCTTTTAGAAATCAAGAAATTTTACAAGCTTCAATGAGAGAGTAGACAACTAGCAAAAACCAAAGAGAAGGGAGGAGCCTTTGAAGCCTTCATGGACAAGAAGTTACACACGTTTTTAAAGGCTCTCTTTGGGATTTGCATTTTTTTCTCTTTATTAGTTAATTATTTTTCTTTTTGGTATTAGTACATGAGTAATGTTTTCTTTAAAATCTTTCATGGAATTATAATTTGTTTCATTCTCCTGTCTAGCTCTTATTTTAATTTTAAACGTCGAATGCTAATATTGTAGGTTATTTGATGTTTGATTCACTAGTCTAATGCCTTCATAGGTGTAGATACTATTTTATTCTCTAGAATATTTTAGTAGTTTGTTAATTTTCATAGTTTAATGTCTTGTCAATGAATGAACAATGTTTATTTATATATTAATGGAGCTTTTTAAGTTCAATTTTCTAGATTTAAGCTTTATGTTTTATATTTTCATGTTTGCTCTTATTAAATATTAATCTACGTGAAGTGTTATTTAATAAATTTTCATTTATTCTTAATGTCTTTAGTTAATTTATGCTTGATAATTGGGATTTATGCATGTTTTAATATATAAATCAATGTTTGTTCAATTTATATATGCTACAATTTTTGTTTAGAATATTACTTTGAGTTTTGTCGAATTAGATTTTAGCTAATTAATTAATAATATAGTGAATTTAAGTTTGTGTTAGTTTTAAGTGTTTAATAGTATTTTTCCTTTGGTTTTCTAAACTTTCCAGCCTTAGTTTTATTTAATTAAGTATGAATTGTGATTGATTAATCTTTGTTTTAGTTTATTTAAATATGTGTGGCTAAATCCCTAAGCACTTAAAGGTATCAGAGGGATGATGGGATACTCATTTGTGAGAATGTGAGTGATTTTGAATTGATTTGGTGCTATAGGCTAAGTTAGATTAGGACTTTGGTTATACAACATGGATTAAGAGTTGCTTCTAGGTTTAATCAATCTTTAGGTAATTTCCTAAGTCGAATGCTAAGATTGAACAACAGATACATAATAGTTCTTGGCAATTTCCAAAAAGTAGCAATAGGTTAGTTATTTTTATTGGGATACTTAGCCAACTAGTCTAGGGTTCCATACCTTGAGGTTATACTTTTTGAGCTTGCGACCTAGTAGCCTAAGTTAGTTATTCCTTGACAATGCATCTTAATATTAAATCTAGAAAGCTTGTTCTAGGTTATAATGAAGATAAGGACATTTCTAGAGCTTGTCAGAATTACCTAAGTTAAAGGAAATGAGGGTTTAAAAGCTTGTTTAGATCCATAGGCTAGCACCTTAGTTAGAGAACCTTTTATCTAAACTCAATGATCAATAGTTATCTCATAATCCCAATACTTTCGTCCCATTTCTTTATTATTGTTAGTAGCCCTTTTCATGCTTTGCTTTTTGTTTGTCTTTTGATTGCCTTATTTACATCTTAGCTTAGTTTAACTTTCATCATCTTTAAGGATTCTTGTTTTCTTTTTCTTTGCAACGTTTAGAATAGAATTAACATTCTAGCTCCTTGTGGTTTGACCTTAGCTTGTCATCTATTACATTGTGTAGTTTAGTTAGATATTATTATTTGGTAGTTTGTCAAACTCACCAATGACCTCATTACATGCTCTTCTTCTAGATCCTTTCCCTTAAAAAATGTAATCTTAATAGTAGATCATATCTTCTCATGAGTATATCCTAGACCACAATTGTCATTTGATGCCTTTTGAGCACTGAACATGTATTCTGATTTTTCTTTGCCCTTAGTGAATTTAGGTAATGAGTTTGTAACATTTTTTAATTCCTTTTTCAAAAAATCATTCATCTCTTAATTCTTTTATATCACCATTATCCAAATTATTTGATTCTAATTGTCTCTTCAAAAATGTATTCTCATCCACTAATTTTTTTCATACACTACATATCTACACTTATTGACTCAAATTCATGTTTTAACTTTTTTTTTTCTATTTTGGATGCATCTAGTAGTTTCAATGTTTCCTTGTATTTAATAGACACCTTTTTCTTTTTCTTAATCAATGATTCTAAATATTTTACTAATTCAACATAGGAAAGATCAACATCACAATCATCCTCATCGTGACTTAAATTTGAACAAGAAGGTTCATCATCGTTTTTGTACGAGTTTAAGTAAAAGCACACCTTTTTAGATTTGGGGAACATTGTTTCATAAGGTCATGTTGTTCCCTCAAAAACAATAAATGGGCTTAAAGTTCCTAAGGAAGAAGAAGAATGGGATTCCAGTGATATGGAACTAGTTTCTTTAAATAACCATGTTATGCATCTTTTACTTTATCTACTAAATAGAAGTATGTTTGATAAAGTTTCAAAGTGTAATTCAGCTAATGAGATGTGGTGTAGATTGGAAGCTACTTATAAAGTTACCAACAATATCCAATAAGTGGAGTATAAGTCTTCTAAAGAAAAAAGTTTCTTATACTTGTTTCATGGGGTCTAAAAAGGTGTGCTCCTACTTAATGTCATTAAACAAAGAGGGGTATCACTAAAAAGTGCCATATTATGATCTTTGGCTTACATATTCATTAAAATTTAACTAATGTGATACATAGTCTCTGATACCACTTGGCTCAAAAAGCGTATGAGAAGGGATCATATAACTCTTAAAAGTATGCACAGAAAATCTCACTTCAAATAACACCAAAATTTTACCTATTCTCATAAAACATCTCACGCAATGCTATAAATCACTTTTATATATATATATATATATATAATACAATTCTTGGATGCATTAACACTCCCTAATGTTCCTACTTATAGTGAAAATTAGGCCTATCATCGGTTTGGTGCATCATTCCCACATGTATTGATTGACCAGTTCCTTGCATTGTCGACTAGTAACTAGCTGATCTATACATTATATTGGTTAACCAGTTAGACAATAAATAGCATGCTAGGTGACCTGATGAAATCCTATGGTTGACTAGTGGTTGAGCAATCTCTAATTAGACTAGTTTTTCACATTTTCTAATACACTCAAACACTTTCAAATCAATTCAAAACACTTTCCAATACTTTAAAACTTTTTCTTAACTCGCACATGAATTAAAAACTTTACCAAAAACATTTTTCCTCATCAAAATGATTATTTTAAAACATTACCCATACATTTTCTTTTGATATGAAATATATATATATATAATCTAAACATGAATCCAATTATGCATAAAATGAACCATTTAAATATAATAATAAGACTTAAGTAAAACTTACATGAAAAGATATAATGTTAAACTTATTTAAACTCGAACTTCGTCTCCAACATGAGTCTCGTCCATTTGATCATCATATGCTCCATTTTAGATCCAAGACTCCAAAACTTATCTTTTTAACATGTCATCAACGTATCTATCTTTCTAAAACCTTAAAAGCAACAAAATATTAGTATTGAAATTTTTTTGTCATCTCAAAATAAGGTGGGACCTACCTAATTTCATATCATAGGTAGAGCCAAGTATCACAAATTCTTCTACCTATCTTGTATATTGTCTTTGATTAAATAACAATAATGCACATAAGAGCCAAGTATCACAACTTCTTCTACCTATCTTGTATATTGTCCTTGATTAAATAATAATAATGTAAATAATTTCAATATCTCTATCTTATGATAACCATATGATAGTTTAATTAACATCTAATTTAATACTCTTACTTCTTCATCTATATTGAATCACAAATTATGCAATTATTGATCAAGTAATCAAAAGCCCCAATCATAGAATGAAATATTCATATGAAATTACAATAAAACATCAATTACAATAAAATTAGGTAAATTCAAATAGTCATAACATGATTATATCATCATCCTAGAAAATAAATCTAAAAATCATAAAATTAAATAACAACTTTGTTTAACCAAGGGACGGTTCCACTTTTGTTTTAATGATAACAAAAAAATTATACTAATATATTTCTTAAGTTTAATGTATTGAGATCTGTTTGAAAGATGCATAATTATCTTATATATGTTGAGCCTTGGAGTTAGAAAAACACGGTTTGAAGAATTGATGCATTGAAGTATATGGAGAGAAGATAAAGATGATGGAAAGAAAAGCATTGGAGTTGAATTTGAAGTTAAAGATAGAAGATCAAGTTAAAGAGTATAATTTAATAGGCTGTTATGATTAAGGTTTTATGTAAGTCTCTCTTTAGTATTACCTACATCATGCATATTTCATTAATGTTTAGTGATTTGCATATAGGATGTATAATAAAAAGGATTTCTATGTGGTTGTGACGTGTGATATCCTCTTAATGGATGAAATTAGTTTTAGTACTAAATAAATGTGAGTATATATGAATGAATAGAGGATTAGATTAAATGGTTACCAAATATGTGAATTGAATATTGATAAGACTTGTGCCTTGTATGGATTTATTAATGAATGTGATGCATGAAGTGGTAACTTAATGTGGTAATATGTATGAACGAGTAAAAAGATGAAGTTAAAATTATTAAGATATGTTATTAAGGAAAGTTGATAAATTGGATGAATATGATTGTGCTAAGTTGTATGATTGTTATAAACTAAATGAATAAGTGATAATAAAATATTTTGGAATCATTGGAATTATTTTGAAAGTGTATAAATGAGTTAACAGTTGAATTAGATTGATTTTAGGGTAAAAAATAACGTGAAAATTAGTCCAATTAGTGGACAAGTCAACTAGTACTTATACTAGTCAACCAATCGAAGTAAAAATCATGCACAATAATTAGAAATCAACCATAAAATGACATTAACTGTTTTGGAATATCAGGAAATGGTCATAAATAGCTAGCAAGTCGATTTTAGGTTATAAATAGGTGTTCTTGTGAGTGTTTAATCATCCAAGAAGTGAAAGAAATATTTATGCAAAATATTTTAGCTTGATTATGAGATTTTGGTGAAGTTTAGTGTATGTTTATATAAGTATGTTGCTATGTATACGAGTATTTGCATTGCATTTATTTCAAGTATAGTGTGAGCTTTTATACACATTGGTGAGTGAAGAGTAATATATTTTGTAATGTGTTTTTGTGAGAACTAAGTTTGTGAAGAACAAAAATTCAGAGTGAAATTTTGTAACGGATTATCTTTAAGCTTTGTAAAAAAAATGAAAGAGAGGTTATCCTTAGGCTATAGAAAACGAAGAGTTAGAGATATTATTTTTAAGCCCAGAAAAAGAAAAGAGTTGTTATCCTTTATCTATTTAAAAGGAAGGAAAGATTATCTTGAAAAAGGATTTGTAAACTAATGTTGTGTTTTTCTTAGATTATAGTAAAATTCTGAATAAGGTTTGTTAGAAATTAGACGTAGGAGCAAATAGACATCTCTTAACTAATATAAATTGATTGTGTCTTTCTTCCCTTACTCTTTTACACCTATGTACTTAATTTATGCTATTATTTATATTATTTATTTTGTATGTTAAATCATTAATTCACTTTTGCTTGATTATTTGTTTAGTTTGGTGATTAGAATTAATTTATAATATTTGTTAGCTTCTACATAATTTAATCATTTGGTGAACTTAGTTTGAGTAACTTGGAAGAAAATTTTAAAACCCTTAATTTAGATCCCCTCTTAGGTGCCATAGTGACTAACAAACTTATATATGGTTTGAATCATAATTTAAAAGAGAGAAAAACTAAGGAATAAAGTAAATTTAATGTCAAATTCCATTTATAGATTCTGTCTTTGTGTTCCTCCTCTCTGCCTATGCGTCTTCTTCTCCACATCTTTACAAAACATCTAAAAAATATATCCAAAATATTAGCTCTCTAAAATAAAATTCAACACGAGAAAAAAATTGCCTCCAAAAGCCCTAGAGTCCTTTATTTATAATTACCTTTGAAAATTAGTGGTACAAATGTAATTCTCAAATTCTAGAGTCCTTTATTTATAATCAAAAGTTTCCTTATCAATTTTTTTTCTTGTTTTATTGTAGAAGATCTAGTCTAGTGGTACAAATGTAATTCTCAAAATCTAGTATGTAATGAAATTCTCAATCGTAACACAAAAATGCTCATACTAGCACAAAGTTGTTTATACTTCTTCCAGTTATAAGAATTGAGTGCAGAAGCTTATACAAAGGCATTATGATTTTTTATTTTTATTTTGCTTATCCTTAAGCATCTATCTTCCTAAAAAAATCCATCATATCTAAAACATTATGCTAAATGTAAAGAAAAAACATCAAATTGCTAATAAATTTCTTAAAAACCTAAAATTTATTAAATTTAAAGTATTAAATCAATAGTTATAAATCCACTTATCATAGGTATTATATGAGAAGCTTGTATTTAAAATATTTTACAATAAATTTGAAAGATGACATTTCCAATTTTATACAACAAAAAGTGGTGAAAATAATATAAAGAAGTTGAGGTTGCAACCATCAATGGTAGTGAGGAAGTTAATGCAATAGTTATTGGTTATGATAAAGTTGCTCATGCAACAATTATAGATGATAATAAATAAGTAGATCTAATAGGTGTGGGTGTAGATGTAGTTAGGAAACTAAGTCATCAAGGTAAAAGCATTATTTAAAAAACTGGATAGGAAATCAAACTAATAAGGAGACAGGTCTAAGGTTAAAAGATTCAAAGGTATTAGAATGTTATAAAATTAATCTAGAATTGATATAAAGTGATAAAAAGTAGAAATAATTAAAAAACAAAAAATATAATATAAAAATTAAATGCATAATTGAAATAAAAAGAAAGTACTAATATCTACTAAATGGAGTTAATTAATAATAATTCTAACTAAAATTGAATCTAACATAGAAATTCTAAAATAACTAAAATAATAAAAATTATGTTTTTTAAGGAAAATTTTCTCCATTATTGTCAAAAATTCTAAATTCTCTAACATTATATAAAAAGTCATAATCACATTTTTATTTAAAGTACTTATATCTACTTCTTTTAGTATTTAAATAAATTATAAATTAGTAATATATGAACTTATTTTTGAAGTAAGATACTATTCTTTTAATCTTTAAATATATTTCAAATAAGGTAGCAGCTAAATTTTAATAGATTTTTAAAATAAAAAATTCATTAATTTTTACCAATCACCACCATGAAATAATGTACTAGTATACACTTATGACTCAATGTTATTCTTTCCTTCACACTTTAACCTAACTTCACAAAATAATGTACTAATATTGTTAATTCATTTTTTTGACAAATTTTATTTTTTCATAAATCATTTTTTTCAAATTCAATATAATTAAAATCAATTGATGATTCTTTTCTATCCAAAAATTAATATAGTCAACACAATCGATATTAACTAGATTATATATTATTTTTTACTAAGTATTTTAAATATATAATTAAAATTTATGAAACTAATAATAAAAATAAAATTCAATAAATATAATTAAAGAGTAAAATTGAATGGTACAATTAGAAAGTTGGTTTTAAGTAATTATATTTTCACTTAAGTATAATGGATAAACTTGGAACAAGGCTATCTAGAGATCTAAATTGTGAGCTATGTGTGAGGTCATCAGAAAGTGGGATCATTTATTTTTTGAATGTGTAGTTGCAGCTCCTTTACGGGTTAAAATTCAGAATTTTTTTCAGGGTGTCAAATTAAGATAATGTATGGGAATAAATAATTCAAAATTCCAACTCTCCAGGAAGATTAAGTAATCTTCCTAATGCTGACTACATTTCTTACAAGATAGCTATTGGTTATTCAATCTATGCAATATAAAGGGAGATGAACACTAGAATCTTCAGTAATGTTGGCTGCACCCTTCTCAACTGTTGATTAATACTTTACAATGGATAAGGAGTATTACTGGACCAAGAATTGGAGTAGGAAACCTTTCAAAAAATCTAAGGAATGCTTTCAAACTTTAAACTGTCCTGTGGCTCTAAAGTTACGGACTTTCTTTTATTGATTAAGTTGTTCTATTGGCTAATTAAACAACTTATGAAATGGTTTTGTGGTTAGGTGATTTATGCAAGCACCCTTTGGCAAAGATTAAGTGAAGTGATATCTATTCTCCTTTGAAAGAATGGGGACTTGGTTTGACCTCAATTAAGATTACTAATAAGGTTCTCATGGCCAAACATATATGGTGCATTCTGGTTGATAAGGAAGTTCTTTGGGTGAAGTGGATACATACATATTACCTACATCACCAGAGTTTCTGGGCCCTACAAATCAGATATGACACTTCGTGGACTTTGCACTCTCTTCTGAAATTTCGGCACAACATTTGTCTGGCCATTCACACAAGGATTGGTGACGCCTCCCTAAGCTACTTCTGGCATGACCAGTGGCTCAGTCACGGACCCTTATCTGCTCAACTTGTTTTGATTCCTTTCCTAGTTACTACTCCTCTTCATGCCATAATTAGACATATCTTCACTGATTATTCTCATCTGTTTCCACAGCTTCCCTCTTCATCAATCAAAGAAGACCTTATTAATTTTACTCTCGATTCCAACTGCCAAGATAAATACTTATGGTCTGCTCATCTTTCTGATAGCTTTTCCAACCAATCTTGTAGGCATCTCATAAGAGTGTGTCGGCCTAAGTTTAAATGGCATCAGCTTATATGGTCCAAACACTTCTTTCCTAAGGCCTCAATGACCCTCTGGCTAGCTCTTGATCGACTCAGCATTGTTGATAGACTTGCTATATTCTTACACATCCCTCAGGTATGTTCTCTATATTGTGAGCACCAGAAAACTCATAATCACCTCTTTTTCGAATGTGGCTACTTTATGAGACTTTGGCCTATCATCCACTGGCACTGCTATCTTACTTCTTTGGCCTTGAATTTTATATCATAGCAGACTAGATTCTGACTCAAAATTGTTTAAGTGAGGCTGATTCAATTATTTGTAGGCTTGTATTTGCTACTATGATACACTATATTTGGAGACAACGCAATCCTCAGATTTTTCAAGGCCAGTGCACCTCATCTATTAACCTCACTGCTCAGGTTCTCTCCAACACTAGACTTAAAATTTTTGCCCATCACCTCCAGGACTCGTGCAGTACCTTATTGAAGACTCAATGGCAGTTTAATTGTTAATTCTTTCTAGTTTTTCGTCCTTAGATACTCCTTTTCTCTGTGTGTTCTTTCTTATCTTCATTTCTTCATCTGAGCTTTAATTGTGGGTGTTAGGTTTTGACCTTTTGGGTACATAGCTGTTAGTGGTAGGAGCTCTCTATAACATTGCTCTGTGTATGTACTAACTCTATCCATATTCTTTTAATCAATTTTAGTTTTAAAAAAAAAAAGGAATGATGACCTTCCTTATTTGTATTGTAGGAATCCAAACATTACTACAAGTTGAATGTTAATGGATGGTCCTCGATTATTATCATGTTATAAAGATGATGTGTCCTGATTGGTTAGATTCTTTAGCTTAAGGTAACTTCCTTCCAGGAGGACATTACCGTAGTTAAGGTGGTAGTTATGGTTTTTGTTTAGTATGCATATGTGATTTCTTAGTCTTATGGTTAGTTTCCTATTTGTATCACTATAATGTTGTATGATGTATTAAGACATTAGTCTTTTGGCTCTTTTATTTTATTAATTTTTTAATTTTAAAAAAATGTTGGCTTTAACGTTTATAAACAAAATCATTAATTCCATTATAGCTTTCCTTTTATGTTATTTTTCTTAGAGAAATTGTTCCACATCTAAAATGATATGTTTATTTTTCCTTTTCTAATTGAAATTTATACTTTTATATTAATTTTTAGGAAGTGATTAATGATGTAATGTGCAAATCAAATATTGAAGTTACTGAAATTAATATTATTTTACTTATTTATTTCACTTCTTCTATAAAGTGTTTCTTTTTGGGATTCTCTCTCTCTCTCTCTCTCTCTCTCTCTCTCTCTCTCTCTCTCTCTCTCTCTCTCTCTGTCTTTGCGCTTACTTTTATGCAAATTTAATTGATGGTAAATAGGCTATGAACAAAAAAGGACTTCACTGATGCACAGCTCACAATCCACTGAAATGACAAGCTGTAAACAAAAAAGAGTAAAATGGTTTTTATGAAACATTTATCCCTCAAAGACAAAACCACATAAGCTCAACTCAAAATCTTTGATTGTCAATATGCAAAATAGGTTAGTTTGCAAAAACTTTAAAGGGATTAATGATGGTTGTGGCTTGGGTGTGTTAAGAATAGATGTGTGTTAATGTTTTGTTGAGTTTTGGGAGGTAGAGGTTCAAGTAGAGAAGAGAGAAGAGTGGTTGGACTGTAGAGAGATGAAGATAAGAGATAAAGCACAAGAGAGGAAGAAAGATGGATTAATTCAAAAAGAGACAAACTTATCCAAGAAAAAAAAAAGATTTTGAGAAGATGACACTATGAAACTCAATTTAATTCATTTTTAAAACCTATTGAATAAAAATTGGTTAAAATAACCAGTTTTCATCTTAACTAGCCAGTTTTAATTTGCATAGGTTTTTATATGAAATTAAACCAATTAACTATAAAGTTTTAGTTTATCTCAATTGAACTAGCTAGTCTAGTTCAGTTTTTAAAAAATTGGATAAATGATTATATTTTCTTTTGATGCATAATTAGAATTAAGTAATAGTTATTAACTTATTTCAATGGTTCAAAAAATATGAATAATGTTTATGAACCAAATGTTGATCATGACGAACTGTATTTTGGAATGTTTTGTTAAGTTTATTTTTGCATCATATTTTTTTTAGTTTAAATTCAGAAACTTGCAGGATATATGATGTTGAATGTAAATTGCAGACATTACACAAGATGATGATTTAATTAAAACACTTCAAGAGATAATTTTTATAGTCAACGATATTAAACAAGAAGTCAATGCTAAGTCGTTGAAGTCACTAGTACCAACATTTATTTATTATGAATTGATTAATATCAACCGAAGTTGGCAACTTTGTACTCTTTAGATGAATAAAAAGTTGATGCGATGAATGAAAGAGCTAGATATTTTGGGTTAGCAGCTTCTAAATGTGGGACAGATCTTGAATTTGGAGGTGAATAGGTGGTATTGATGGGCTGGTGTAGAAGAAACTCAGGGTATCTACTACCAAATGTATGTGCTTTCCGTTTTATTTCGTAAATAAATTTAAAATGTTACTGGATTCAATGTAAAACACTATATGGAACAACAATATGCTAAGGATGAAGACCCTAGAGGAGGAGTTAGAGATAATTATGCGGGTGAAGATAGTACTGGAGCAATAGGAAATAATTTTGATGGTGAAGAAGAAGATCCATCTTACCAGGTAGACAATGAGATAATCTGCGATTTTGAGCACTCAAGATGACGAAGAAATTTTTTTTTATGAAGTTCTTGGAGTAGATATTGCTATTGAAGCGCAAAGATTTCTGTATTGTAACGTGCCAATCTAAAGGTAGGAGTCAGTGGCAATCAAAATGAGTCAAATATTGATGATATAGAAGTTGAATCAATGTGTGATGATTAAGATGAACTTGGGGGTGACTATATGGGCTTAGTGTTAAAATTGCAAAACTTGAATAGCTATAGTTTGACGATTAAAGGGGATCTGAAGCTTAAATTAACTTATAGGTTTAATTTAGCGAATACATTCAAGAAGGATCTAGGACAATATTCATTTGAGTCAAGCTCTGAGCATAAATATGTAAAGAATGAGATAACAGTTATACGTAATAAGAACTGCTGGTGGAGGATACATAAACATAGTAAAAAGATGCCTTTTAAATCAAGACTTAATAGTCTAACCATAAATATAAGGAAAAGTACCAAAACTAGAGATGTCAAGTCAAATGAAGACCTAAGGGGTTGTTTGATATTGATGTTGGTTGTGGTTTTTAGTTGTAGTTTTTATATATTTGTATTGATTTTTGTATTTTATCCTCGATTTCTATGTTGTATTAGTGTGTTGTCTTTTTCGATTTTTGTGTTTAACAAAACAAAAAATTAAAACAGAAAACAACATCCATACCAAACAAGCCCTAAGGCTATAGCTTTATAATGCTAATGGATAGGGATGGGAAAATTTTTCGTAAGTTTAAAAGTTATGGATTGACCAATTTGCAGTTCAATATGCCGAGTACTTTCATCACCAAGTATCCAGATAACTTGTTTAAGTGCTGTTACATGGGCATAGATGGATAAAAGAAGGGTTTCCTGACAGCATGCAAGTTTATTTTTTAGATGGATGTTTGTCAACTAAAGTATAAATATAGAAGACAACTACTTATAAGACCATTGTCGTTATAGTTGCTTTTGTAGAAAAAAGTAATTTGGAAATGAGTAAGATACTAGAAGTTATAAAAAAATTGGAATAGGTCTATGTGTTAGATATGTAAAAGATACTCTGACTAATATTTTTCTTTTAAGCCTGAAATTTTGGTTTAAAATCACTTTGTTTATCGAACGTTAGCAAGGGTTCGAGCAAAAAGTTAGAATTTAATATGGAAATTTTGTGAAATATTTGTGCCAACTTGTAGAAGAAGCCATCTTTTGTGCCTTTGTGCGTTGTATTAAACCATCTCTTTAGTTATTAATGAAATTTTTTAATTTTTCAAAAAAAAAAAGATTGTGAAGGAAAATTTATGAAATGCATCAAGGAATATAAATACAATGAATGAGACAGGTGACATGAAGCAAATACCCAAACTAATTGATCTTTTCCCTCACTACTAGAAAAGAGGAGAAAAGTGTTTGTAGGCTACTATTTAAGATTATTTTAGAATTTCAGTATATGGTAATGGATCACATTATTTGAATTTATACCCTCTTTCAATTATTTTAAACAAGAGTTAATAGAAAAGTTTGTGGCGCAATTATGGTTAATCTTGAGAGATTTCTTTTAAAGATTTTGAAATTACTAGCAGATTTGTTGAAATTTTTTATAGGAGAATTTTTTGTCGTTCAAGGTAAATTATTTTTTTTTTCTCTAACAATGTCATACAGGATTGAGCATAGTTGGTTGAGTATTCTTCATGCTTTCTTATGAAAGTTCTTTTTTGTTTTTGATAAATCAGAAAAGCAGATTAATTAAAGGAGGAGAAGTATGTATAAAACAAGAGGAACCTAAGCACAACTAGCCTTTTAACCAGAAGAACAAAACCTAACAACAACCAAATCCTAAAACTGAAGGACTTCCAAAAAAAAAAAAAAAACAAACACCAAAAGGGGAAGCCAAACTCTTCAACTATATAAACAAAAGGACCATAGTAAAAAAGGATGCGTAACCAAATAAACAAAAGACAACTCAAAATAACCTAAGAAGAGAGCTAGTCTTGAATAATCAAATTGGGGCTTTGAAAAGAAGCATCAGAATTGCTTCTGAAAGAAAATATCTGTAGAAGAGCAATTTTGAATTTCTTTCTTCGGAAGAGAGGATGAAAGTCTTTTAAATTCCTAAGCAATTGAGGTTTCAGAAATCTATAAAATTTAGTAAGATAGTCCAAACACTGCCAATGATTATCAATGATTTGTATACAATATGCTGGAATCAGTGCAAAAATTTTAGAAAATGTAATGTTGGAAATATCATGAATATATTATATCGAATTTAAATATATACATGATCTAAATATAATTACTTGCTTGGATTATGTCTAAAATTCATATATTAAAGAATTCTTAGATAAAAACCTTCTTTTCATGTTTTGTAGAAGAAGATTTTCAAGATAACTTCCATTATCACTTTTTGGATTTTTTTAAAACCTTTTATATTTAATTCAAAATGTAATTACCCTTTTGTAGTTAATATTGGGAAATGACACTAAACCAAAAATGGAAATCATTGTCTAACATCTCCCACTCACACATGATGGATTTATCCAACTTAAAACTCTATATTTCACATACTAGTTCAATAACCAGTGCGATTAACATACTAAAAGAGCATATTATCATACATTTATCAGTAAGATATGGCATCTTGACTAATAAATCAATCCTTAAGTGGATTTAGTATTACCCTAGATCATTTACGTATCATTCATCATCTCATTCTCAGTTCGTATACTCTCCATATTTGTGCTGCCTTCAGCATAGAATGTAGGCCTTTTTTAATACTTTATAATGCAAAGTTGAATTCATAACAATCTTCCTCAATTTTTAACTCTTTAAATCAAATTAACTTGCTTTTCTAAAATGTACCATTATATCTAATCAAATATGATTTTTAAGTAACATTCTAAGATAGTAATCATTAATTTAATTCTCTATAATTAGAACTCGAATAAAATAGTATTTAAAAATTAAGGTTCACATAGCCTCAAAAAGATCTTCATATATTATATGTTGAAAATATAACTTATATTATCCTTATTGGTTGAAGATGCTCACATGATATAATTCATATTTTACAGTATTGAATCTTTTTTAACAAAGCATACCTAACTTAAGTTCAGGTATACAAATAATAGTTCAAGTATACCTAATACCTAACTTAAGTTCACTTATTTATTCACTCTATCCACTTTTCAGAATTCACATTTGACATATTAAGATAGATTGAATGAACATATCATTTCTTAAGAGTTACGTTATTACTAATAACTCTTTTTACTTATCAATATACTTCACAACGACATTTATATTTTAAGCCTTGAGCTCTCATTTTACCACCTAAATAAATAGATTAAAAATGCCTCATCTCCATTCTTAAAAAGTAATGAAAGCGATGACCTGTGTAAGAAGGCATTTTACATCTGTTCGCCATACATCCAATATCTAGATTCGAATATTCATCATTCATTTTAGAATTGAATACTAAATTCAAAATCAAGTATTCTAGCTTTTTTAGGATGAATTCTTATATAAATTTTGTCTAAGAAAATGATAATGCTTACTACTCAATTAAACATAAGTTACATCAAATACCCAATGACAAAAGTACACTAATAATGTAGTCGCATAGTATAGTCATTTCTCTCTAAACTGCTATGTCCTTATGACATAATTTTGCTTTTGTTTATATGTTTGGTTTAGTTTTTATATTTGAGCTCTATATTATTATCTTTCATTATTTTTTTCATACATAACAAAGTTTATGTGAGCTCATTAATTTCATCTCATCATGTAGCATCTACCTATACAACCTATTGCTCAATTACTCACTTTTAGCAATAGAAATATGAAAGGTTTAAAATCTTACATAAAGAGTTGTTCAAGCAAGCTTTTGATATATATGTAGCTCATAATAGTAATAACAAATCAATTCGATAAATTCACATATTTATTGTTGGATCTTATAGCATATACTTATTGGTCTTTATTAATCATACTAAAATCATATGACATGATTACCTTATGAAACATCATATGTCACTAAATTCAAGATTGCTTTAAATTACAGATTGAGGATAACAATCTAAACATGAATGTTCTTCGTCTTTGTAAACTAAACATATTGATCATTCTTTATTCTTCATTCAATAATGCCCAACCTGTTATATCCACTTGATGTAAAGTGAAATCCATTCTAATTATTAAATTTAGAACTAATCAAACAAATATAAACCTCACAATAACTGAGAATGCCTTCTTATATTTAATTATATATTATGCAACTACTAAAGTTACATTAGCCTTTCAATTGACTTTTAAGAACTCATTTATAAATGATAGCAATAAGTCCTTTAGGAAAATTATTTAAGTCTTATACTTAGATTGAGATTGCTGACATTCATTCTTCTTTTCTAACTCCTGTATTCATCCTTAACAAAATAAGGCTCTTAACAAAATAAGATAGAGCCTTTCTTATATGATTAGATGCATGAGTCTCTTGTAGATTTATTAATATGCTTTGCCCTTTAAAATCAAAATGTCATCTAGGGATTTATCAACTCACAATATGGGTGCACATAAAAGGGTTTAAGAAATAAAATATCTCTCTAATCTTATATTACTTCCACTCGAATCAGACAGTAATAAGGAACTCTCATTGCATTGCAATTGTCATGATCAAAAACTAATTTATCATCCCCGTAATTTCTCCCACTCAAATGTATGGCATCCATTTAATCTCAACCTAATAGATTATTCTGATTCAATATCTCATATTGAGTTAGACTTCGAATTATCTTCCCTTTGCTTCAGGAGTTCACCCTTTAAGAATATGAATTTTTATGACAAAAATCCAATTACTAGGTCATTACCTTACATAGTTTTAAAAAAACAAATCTCGTAGAATTTTCACAAAATCCATAAAAGATACTTACTTTTAATTTGTGACCTCATTTCTTATACTTATGAAAAGGACTGAACAAGTAGCACTTTCCTCAAAATGTGAAAAGTTATTTCTTTTAACTATCTATAATAAATATGGTATTTAATGCCTAATTTGATAGGCACATATGTAACTTTATTTGATGATGAATAACATATAACCTTATTAAGAAAATTTTGCTTATATCATTCAAGACTTAAAATTTTCAAGAAGAGATCTAGTTCTCCTCTTTTCTTTACCATCTACATGATACGTTTGTGAAATAATCAATTGTTTATTCCTTCAATTTTTCTCACATGACTTTTTGAATTGATTAGACAAGTATACTAAAGAATAATTATCCTTAACCAATTCTTGAAGTCAGTATGTGATTTCTGTCACTGATTCTTATCGAGTAGTATAAATTATTAGAAGTAACTTGATGCTTCAAATTATAATAATTCAAGAAAATATGACTATATTAATTATAGTTATTCATAATGATGATGGAATAATTATATTTGTACCACAAATATCACACTTATTATGTCATAGATATCATAATGAGTTAACCTTGATTAATTAATAGCTCTTTGTACCATACAAATTGGTTTATTACACAATGTTATCAGTTAGACTAGTGTAACTAATAGAAAATTCTACATGATGTAGGCCTTCAAAATAAGCCTATTTGACTAGTCAATTTATTCAATTTTGTCTAATACGACTAAGTCTAATAAGCCATCATTTATGATCATATTACAAGTGTTATTTGTAGAAAGGAAGCAAAAACTATGCTTAACCATCTTTTAATACTTGTAAAAACATTTAACATAAAATCATGATCGTGATTGTTTCAAAAGCATTATCATTTTCCATCATATAAAATTGATATAAAATCTTAGACTACACAAAATCACGACAACAAATAAGAACTTTATTCTTATGATGTCATTTTTCCTTTTCTCAGATTGATTTGTCTCAACATAACTTAAAATGTTGAGAACTATAAAAGACATTTTTTCCATATTGCACTTAGACTCATTATAGCGTTGTCTGATTCTATTTTAGTAAGTATGTCTCAAACATGTAGTCTTTACTATATGGTGCATAAGCCTTAAGACATTCATAATAGGCACCTCATAGGCACAGGATTTCTCTTAAGAATTATCATAATTTCATGTAATAAGATAAAGGCTCTTCTGCATGTATTGGATTCTTAAATTCCAAAATCCTCAAATGAGAATCATTCCCGTTCTCATCTTAAGTAAAAAATTTTAATAAGATTTTCAAATACAATAGTCATTATTCCCAGACACATATTCTACTTAATGATGCATTCACTATGCCATTATTGTCATTCATAATAATCTAATGCAACAATCTAAGTAGAAACTCTAATTATTTTCACAATTATTTATACGATCAAAAGGTCACAAAGTTTCCAATCATCATCCATATAATAATTGATCAGAAATCAACCATTATATTTAGAAGTCATTGGTAACATATATCCCAAGTATGACATATATATATATATAGCATACATATATATAGCAGTTATCAAAGAATTGAAAAATTAATTCATTTCAATAAATAATTAATATCCACCAATTAATAGGTTGTACTTT
This sequence comes from Pinacopodium congolense, assembly GCA_028565735.1. Lineage (NCBI taxonomy): Eukaryota > Viridiplantae > Streptophyta > Magnoliopsida > Malpighiales > Erythroxylaceae > Pinacopodium > Pinacopodium congolense. The sequence continues at coordinate 302,368 of JAOXYD010000134.1, read as the reverse complement.
AAACAATTAACAATTTGAAATGCATACGGTATCACTAATACTTATCCCATGCACTATGATATACAATCAACCTAACTATGTTTTAATAGTAAACCATTATGAAACATACTCCTAAATACTTCCTTCCTTCTATGCTTTACTAAAAGCATTCATACTATAGTGAAAGCTGAGTTTTGTCAATGAACTTTCCAAATTCTCGTCAAATGCTCTCTCTCGAAAGGTAATAATGTCTTATGCAACATATAAAAGTATCCAAATTCATCATTGAAGAAGCTGGTTTAACCTAAATTTCTAAGTTCATTAATCACTACGTAGACATTTGACACATGTATCTTTAGACCATGCTTCGAGTGCATACGATAATCATCCATCTGTCATACTAAGTTGGTGATGTGTAGTTTTCTTTCAAATATATATCGTACACTTAGTCTTATCATTTTCAAAACATTTTTTTGAAACCAATGCAAGAGATTACGTATCGTAATGTTTTGAATAAACATATTATATGAACAAAATAGTCATTAAGTAACACATTCCTTGAATATATATTGTTCAAATAAACAAATTATTTTATTTAGAGGACTTCTCTTACAAACACATTATTGCATATGAGGGTCATCAAATAAACAAATTATTTAATGTAAGAAACTATCAAATAGATCAAATTATTTGATGAGTAGAGCATATTTACAACATTTCATGTAGCATGGAATTATAAAGAAATTTATAGGAGTAATTAGAGATAGTACAAATTTGTCTCAAATTTTATTGAACTAAACAAAGTAGTTTACTTTGATTAGAAACTATATATTTTTTAATTCTAATTAGAAAACTTATTTCTAATTTATTCAACTAAATAAATTAGGTTTCTTTTAATTAAAAACCTTTCCAATTTTATTCTAATTAGAAAAAATATTTCTAATTTTTTAAATTATATACAGATACATCAATTAGAAACTTATTTCTAATTTTGTTAACTTAAAATAAATTACTTTACCTTCATTATAAAACATATTTATAATTTTATTTTAATTAGAAGCACATTTCTAATTATGATCTAACTAAACAAATTAGTTTTTTAAATTAGAAAATTAAATTCTAATTGTAATCCAATCTAGAAATTTATTTCTTAATTTTATCCAACTAAACTTAGTCCTTAGGGATATCATCATTTAATTCAATTAGAGACGTATTTCTATTTATTATTGCAGTTAAACTAATCAACTTAAGACATTTAAATTGAATTAAAACTCATTCCTAATTCTTGATCTAAACAGAAAATTATTTTAATTTATTTTAGGTTTAGTCTAATTATCATATTTAATTAGCACAAGATTTTAGGTCTTAGACTAAAATTGGCCCATATATTCTTTAAAACCTAATGTAAACCCAAGTTTAATTAAAAAAAACATATTACAACCCAAATTACTAAAGAACTAGGCTTATTATTTACTTTAAATCCAAGTGACAGCTTAAATCACAAAGGAAAAATTAAGAGACAACCCAAGTTAATAATAAAAGTAATCAACCCATAACTCAAAGGGAAAAAAAAACTCTTTGTTTGGGATTTGCAAATTGGTCCACCAAAGACCCATGAATCGACCCATTACTCAAAGTAAACCATCTCTCTATTTGGGATCAACAAGTTGGTCCACCAAGGACCCATGAATTGGCTCATAACTCAAAACTAGCTCAGTATTAATGTAAATTAGCCCTCTATATGTATGGGTTCTTCTAGTGGCCTATTATGAACCCATTATCTATTTAAACTCAAAATTAAAACTATTTAAACCTTCTATAAGTCCATAAAATTGGCCTTATGCCAAAAACTCTCATAGCCTTGTAAGGGATATGAGCATAACTAAATTTCTTGAACAACTCAAATAGGTCCAAATGTTAATAATCATTTTGGTAACCCTTATTCTAGGACTATAATAAGATCATCTCTTTTTTCTTCATACCATATTCTATTCATTTTTTTATTTTTTATTTTTTATTCCATCAACATGTTTCATTAATGTAGTCTTTAACTCCATGACCACGTTGATCATGGTCTCTCCATGCTTAGCGTGAACACCCTTTTATTTATTTTTTATTAAAAATTTCAAATAAAATCATTATTCAAGATTCTAAATATCTTCATCAATATTGTTGTTCTTTCTCTTTATTCATTCATCCAACTAATCGAAAGAAGAGAAACAAACATCACAACTCTATGAAACACATCATTCATTAATACTTTATAAAATATAATCATCCAGAGAAACAAATTCATCAAAGTTATAAACAGATGTTAAAGGGTGTTTCTAAAAAAGAAACTTTTCATTAATATTTCATTCAAAATATGAAAATAAATAAATGAACAATAAACATACCTTTTATGGCCAAAGGTCCTCTTTAGTTCTCTTTCTCGTAATAATTTATTTGAATTTAGGATATTATTCAAACCAGAAGAATATTTTAAATGTGATAAAACAATGAGATCTTCATCTTTATCTTTTTACTTTGAAATATCTCTTATAAACATACTTAGCTAAATCAAAAATAAATAAATAAATAAATAAAATTTAAAAACAAACTTGGCTCTGATGTTATTTGTCGGAAATATCATGAAGATATTGAATTGAATTTGAATATATGTATGATCTAAATATAATAACTTATTTGGATTATATCTAAAGTTCATAGGTTAAAGAATTCTTAGATGAAAACCTTCATTTCCTGTTTTGCTGAGAAAGATTTTTAAGATAATTTTCATTATCACTTTTTAGATTTTGTTTAAAATTTTTTATATTTAATTTAAACTATAACTACCCTTTGGTAGTTAATATTGGCAAATGATAATAAACTCAACGTGAGTGTCATTGCCCAATAGTATAGATCACAACTTCCCTTGTATATAACTAAACCTTGTGCGTATTTTCCACCGTGCTCTATAGATTTTTGGCCAAATGGCATTTAAATTAGGTATGCTAATAACGAAATATGGAAATGGTGGGTTTGTAGGTTTCAAACTTTAGGAAAAAAAATCAGTGTGACCATGATTAATCACTCCCAAGGCTGCACTGACTTTAATTCTGAAAATACATTCCTACTTTGAACAATATCGGGAGCACCACGAGTTACGAAATATCTTATCGATGCAGTGGTCACTGAGGTGAACCAAGATTTAAAACTCTTTAGTTATTTTTAGTTATGGCCATGCCCTTGCTTACTATCACAGGCTTAGTCTTTTCTCACCAACGATGGCGAGACATTATGGTAGTGTTATTGACTTGAAATCATTATTTATGCTAGTTTCATGAACTTGTCCAATTTTAGGATTTTAGCATCAATAAATAGATGTGATCACCAATGAATAAAACTCCATTAATTCAATATGTTTCTTAGTTCATCAAAGCTCACAACTTTGTCTTTGTATTTTATATCTTTTACTTTCCAAAAGGAATTTTTCATTCATACAAGTTCTGGTGGTTTAGGCAATTGTTGGTTTTTAACTATCTTAACTCCGTCGTTCTTGGATAACCAACTCGTAGTTTTTGTTAGTTCTGTCGATGTTTAAGGGATTAGCTACTAAAATGACATGCTTACACAACGATACTATGGTTCAGAGGTCTGTATAATCTAAATTCCATATTAGATTTTCCCAAGCTGTTGGTTGTAGACTAGGGTTAGTTGATCTATGGTTTGGTCAGCCCCTTCTAATAAATGACTAAACAAGAAAAGCTAATTCCAAAAAATTATTTTTTAGACTAGTCGAATGTGGTTGGATGCAGGTAATCTTGATAATGCCAACTGATAATTCATTAGGATTTGACCTTTTAAGATATTAGAAGGTCACATGTTGAGCATATGCATTACTTAGAGAAAAAAATTCTAAAAATGTCTTTATTCACCACTAGGCATCTCTTACAACGTTCGTTTAGGAGTAGATAATCATACAACCCACATTATGAAGCACATTATTTTATAGGAGTTCATTGGCTCGACAGTCATAGGCGTGAGTGATAATTAGATGTGATGCTTAATGATTCTTACTTATATTTTGAACAGATAATCATCTTTGTTGGGTCTTGAAAAAAATATGAATTACGTGAGTTAAATTACTTGCAAGCACAAAATCTTTCTATCCGGACAAGTTATTCTTCTTTTCTAATTTGTTATGTTCAATAATAGCCTTTAGAAGAAATAGATAATAAAAAGATAGGGCTTTCACGCACGATGGTGGCTCTAGGTGCATGTGTATAGATGGTTTTCGTTGCCTTTACTAGAGATGCTGGTAAGCAGGTAGTGATCAAAGATCGGCGCAGGGAACTAGGGATAGTAATCCTTTGACGGCTGCGGTTTGGTGTAACCATACCTATGCTTTACTGTTTAAAAATTTAGTCAAAGCATTATTCCCCTCTCTCCCAAACAACTAACAAATCTTCTTCTTCTTCTTTTTGAAAACGTAAATAATTAAATTAGAAAACACAAAGTATTACAACAAAGCCTAAAGTTATGCACAAGCTCACTAATTAGAGAACACTATCAATAATCTAGTAGATATCTTCCTCTCTCAAGAATCCAGCCATGATCCCCATAATTAGGTGTTCCTACTGAGCTAAGCCAACTTCCATAGTAGATCCTCAATTACTAAGACTATTTATTCCATGGACTTATCTGATTTTAAGTGTCTTCAACTTATCATCAGCTCTTCCACCAGGCGCTACTGCCTACCTGCATTGAACAAACTCCTGATCATAGCCACTTAGGGGCAGCTGTCGATTCCAATCTAAAGCATTATAGTTACTAGCACAAATTCTGTCATTACAAGTACTCTACAGTCAGTAATCTGCCAGAAAATAGGCCCACTGGCAAGGGTTGATTGAGTTCATTTTCTTGCCAATCTCCTAGACATTCCTATAAACAGTCTACTTCCTTGATCCGTTCCAAAGCACTAAAATTATTCCTTAATCCAACAAAGAGTCTCATGCAACACCTATTCTTTTACTATCTCCTTATGTCAAAAGATTATATTGTTCCTCTCTTTCCAAAGATTGTAGGCAGTCCACTCAAAAGTTATCAATGCCAAAATCAAATCTTGACTCATATTTTACCTATTGCTGACAAACCAGGTTAGAATGTCTTTAAAACTAAGTACCACAAGTCAATAAGACAGACCCTCTTAATGTTGTTCCACACCAACCTAGAATAAACACAGTTAAAAAAGAGATGACAAATTGATTCAGAAGGCTAATAACATAACTTTTAAGTCGAAGGTAAGTTCATATATCTAAGATTGTCCAGCACTGGCAACTTTTTCTGGCACAGACCCAAAGAAAAAAAAGAGACTTTAGGTTACAAATGCTTATTCCCAACTATTAAGTACCAAGTCTAAATTGGACATCCTTCTCTAAAAATCCTTCTACAAGATTTATTAGAGAAATTTCCAATTTGCTCTGCAATCCAAAAGTATGAGTCAACCTTAGGAGGATGTGGCATATATGAAGGGAAAACTAAAGGAGAAGTTGGATTCAATGAGAACCATCTATCTCCTTTAATGCACTCTCACACTTTTATTATTTAGGGAATACTATGTCTGAGCATATCAAAGAGGCCAACATTACATAAAGGCCCTAGTTGACTCCAGTTGTTGAAACAGAAAGAAGCAGCCTCCCTATTACCTATCATTCACTTGATACTACTAGGCAGGGGGTTCCAAAGTTTTAGACACTTTTTAAAGAATTGAAAATGATGGCTTTGGATTTTATTCTGCCAAAGTTTCTCTGCTTTCAGAATATAGTGATAAGTCCATTTAACCCATTGAGCATGTTTATTATCTAGAAGTCGCCAAAGTCTCTTCCCCATGTAAACCTTATTTCTCAATTTTATTAGAAGAATGCCCAACCCTCCTTCTTTGAGTGGTTTACACACGTCTGACCATTTGATTTTAGCCATAAACTTCTAGTCTTGAGTACCTATCCAAAGAAATCTCCTCATCATCTTCTCTATAGTTTTTATTACACCTTTAACTAAGAAAAAATGGCTAGACTAGTAGGAATGCATAGAGCTAAAAACTGATTTAATCAGTTAAACTCTGCCACGTAATGAAAGCACTCTGCTACTCTAGCAGTGAAGTCACCTTTGGATTTCTCAATCAAAGGAGCACAGTCGTTATAACAAAGCATCTGAGTTGTAATAGGAAGCCCAAGATAGGTGAAAGGTGGGTCCTTTTCTTACAATCTTGTTATTTAAGTACACCAGCTTACATTGGGCTTGGCAGCTTAATATAAGATCAAATAGCTTTTGTTTGAGTTTAATTCCAATCCTAATAATCCCTTAAATTTTTTTAAAGTCGCAATAAAGAGACTCAAGGATTGATCATCAGCTTTGGAAAATAGAAGTAGATCATTAGCAAAGGCCAAACTATGCAAACTCACCTTTCTACACTTTGTGTGAAATTTGAAGCTGAAATCATGCTCAATATTATGATTGATCAACCTGGACAAAAATTCCATTCCCCAGATGAACAAATAAGGGAAAAGAGGGTTCCTTTAACGAAGTCCTCTTTTCCCTTTAAATATGGAAGTAAGTTCACTACTGATTAAAATGTTATAAGACACCTAGTCACTAAATAGTTCAAGAAATCCAAAAGCCTTAAACAAATGTTTAAGAAACTCCCAACTAATCGAATCATATTCTTTATGGAAATCTATCTTCATAGCACAATTTTTTGATGAATTTTTATGATCATAGCCTTTTAGAAGCTCTTGAGCTAAAAGCACATTATCCCCTATCAATCTATGCTCTATAAAAGAGCTTGGCTCTCATTAACTCATAACTTCATCAAGGGTTTCAATCTCATTACCATTATTTTGGAAATAATCTTATAAAGTGTATTACAACAAGAAATAGGACGAAATTCATGCATATAATTAGGGTTAGGTACCTTAGATATTAAGCAAATGAAGGTTTTGGTGATTTTCTTTAGCCTCTGGCCCTTTTTAAAGAATTCTAGTACTGCACTAGTGATAATATCCTTATAATAGGCCAAAGTCTTTTGATAGAAATACCCATTTAAACCGTCAAGCCCAAAAGCCTTATTCAAGTGCATTGCGAACATTGCCCTTTCCACATCATTGGCCGAGAAGGGTCAGATCAAATTCTTAATCTCAGTAGGTGAGAAGGAGTGACTCACGACTGGCTTAAGAAGAGAAGAGGATGCAGTACTAGTAGAGGGGAAAGGTGGTTCTGAAAAGAAAGAAGAAGTTGTTTTTCCAACCAAATATGATATAAAGGGGCCATGTGCTAAAGCAAAGGGCTAAAGACACTAAAAAAAAAGCACAATAGCTAAAGTTAGTCTAGCACGCTAGACACAAAGCTTGAGTTGCTAAGAAGAGAAGAGGATGTAGTAGAAGTAGAGGGAGTTCCTATCGAAGCTTTGAAATATAGCAGAGCCTCTTCGTTTAGGTCTGCTTGAGAGTCAGCTCTTCTGGTGGATAGCTTTGGGAGAGAGATAATTCTATTGTGGTTCCTTCTTGCACAGATGGAATAATGAAAGAAGCTGGAGTTTACATCTCCTTCTATAACCATTGGATCCTAGAGCGTTGCTTTAATAGGGACATATAATTAACCAATATATATGCATATCTATTTAAAACTTGATGTTCTTACAGATCAGTGAAGTGTCTTCCAAGTTAGAATAAAGGAGCTATTAGACAAAGTGAAGTTCCTGGGTAATGTCAACCAAATCCTTGTCTTTTCCTTTATGGAATCCTGCATTAAGGAGTTTGAGCTCATCTTTGACGCATTGAAGCTTTTTCACACACTGAAAGGCTTTTACCCCATAGACTTCATTTGAAAGCCATCTAATAAATGCTTCCTCAAAACTCCATACATCTAACAAAAAATTATTGAATTTGAAAGGGAACCTTCTGCCATTACTTCTAGCCAAATTGCACATGAGCATGGGGGATGGTTTAAAACCATAAGTTATATAAAGGATGCATTGTTGTCTGGAAAGGAAGTGAATCAACTCGCATTAACCATTATAAGGTCTAATTTCTTCCTAGTGAATAGTTTGGAACTTTGTTTGTCGCTTCATGTAAAAACAACATCCGTCATATTTCAAGTCTGTAATACTTGTTTGTTCAACACAATCACTGAAATCAAGATTAGAAGTCAAATTACAAATAGAAACATTACCTTTAACTTCAATCCTATAGAAGATATGGCTGAAATCACCCAATATCAACCAAGGATCTTGAATGGTCTGGCATAGAGATTTTAGTTGAGTCCACAAGTCACATCTCTAAAAGGAAAAATTGGAAGCATAAAGATACGAGACCCATACCCTTGCTTTAGAAGGGAGGATTTTAACCTCTAAATGCATCATCAAATTGCTTGCCTAAAGGACAATAGCTTCCACCAGCCAAGTATCATACCCAATAATTATTAAACCATAGTATTGATGGTCTTGATTTGAAAGAAACTTCCAATGTGCTCCAAAAATAAACATGTTGATAAAGTTAACCCTTAACAGCTTGGTTTCGAAAAGGCTAATGATCATTGGTTTATTATCCTTAAATAATTCCTTCATCTCTTGTTGTTTATTAGGATAGTTGAGGCACCTAACATTCCATAATGCAATTAACATTAAGAAAAGCCTCAGTTGGAGTCCCCTTGGCCTTGTTTTTCTTCCTAACATTCTTCCTCTTAAGGATTTTCCCTGTATCAGGAATGGTCTCCTCCTTATTAGCATTAGAACTGCTCTTCAAATAAGATGAATTAAGTGAGATTGTCTGTGTCCCCTTCCTATCGTCAGGGGCCCTTACCGTGGAAGTATACTAATTTGTCTGACTAGAGTTGATAGAAGAATTTTCTAGAGTGAGGCCATTACCCTTACTGGCTTTGTTTTCACCAATTTTAGCTTCCTACCCCATTTAATAGCAAGCACATCCTTATGGGGAATTAAGCAGCCAGTCCCTTTAGGTCTCACTATGATTAGTGGAGAGTTTCTCTATTGAGGCAAAGGCCAAAGAATCCTCGAGGCCTTATTTAGGCCATCCACACACTAAACCACCCTTTATTCCCTCCACTCTTTTTTCTGGATTTTACCCTAAAGCCTGATCTATGATGCCTCCAACATTTTCATTTGGTGATGATCCTTTCTTATAGGCTTATGTAGTATTACTGAGTTCCACTAGCTTTGCATAATTCCCTCTCTAGAAGCACTTATATGTAGGCCTCCACTACAAGCCTTCCTTCTTTATAGAAGGCCGCCACTGGTAGGAAATATGGACAGAATCCTTGACAAAGGTAATCACCATACCCAACCGTCATAAAGGAATTGATTCCAGAAGCTCCTTACTCAAGTTAAACTAACACAAAGTCGAGCATATCCTACTCTTTATCTTCATTGTCGCATGCTCATCCATGAATAAGGGAGTATCAATGTCCCAAGCCAGAATGCTTAGCCCATTAGTTGACCAATATTTCAAAGGAATATTATGTATATTGATTCAAATCGCAACACTGTGCTGTTTGATACTATCCAACAAAATCTCAGGTATTAGAGTTGAAGAAAAATAGGAATGGAGTTTACGTATCACGGCCCCACCTTCATAACCCCTTTTGCAACTAATTCACAAGACAATTTAAATAGTATGAGATTATCCTCTATTAACAAAGTTTCAATTAACCCTTTGCCTTCCAGTTTTTCCCTACCTAACTATTCAACAAAGGAAATGTCGGACACTTCCCAATGAAAAATCCTACCAACATTGTGCTCCATGCCTTAGCACCCTCAAGCAAAATATTAAGAGGGGTAGATAGCATACACTGACCTTCAAGCCCCTTAGTAGGCCAGAAATGCAAGGAAGAGTCTATCGCCTCACCCACCACCTGTTTTTAATTTAGTTTCTTTTGACCATGCATAAAAAGATGAGGGTGGCCGGAGTCCGGGTAACTAGCATTGGCCTAGGGGAGGTTATGGGGAACTGATCCTATACCTTTAGAGGAGTTAGGCCCAAGTTGCGACTGAGGGGGAGATGCAGCCTAAATAGAGGAAAAGTGCTCCTTAGGAGAAGAACCCACAGCTCCTGAAAGGTGAGATCCAAGAAGTAGAGGGAAGGAGACTGCATCGAGAGTCACCTGCCCTCGATCTTATTCTTCGCCCCAAATCACTCCCGATCACAGAAAACCTATTTTTACAGAGTTGAGTGTCATCTCCTTTTCTGATTATTTTTTAAATTTTAGGCTAGATTTTGGTAAGTGATAAGAAGCTTTAACATCTATCTTATATTTATATTCATTTCTAACAACTAATTTCAATAATTTGAGTTAAAATTAGTAAATTAATTAATTTTAAGATTTGAAAATTTTAATTTTCAAATTTGTTAAATTTTTATTCAACTAATTACAAATTAGAATTTAATTCACCAATTTTAATTATCGTAGAAGTTGAATTTGGTATGAATGCATATAGATTGAATCAAATTCGAGTGTAGGTGGAATTAGGGTTTTAGAATTAGGAATTTTTAATTTTTTATAAAATTATGCATAGTTTATCAAAATTGAATATATATACATGAAATTAGATGTATGATTAAGCTAGTAAAATCATCAATTGCATGTGATTTAATAAAAGTTAAATTTTACCCAATTTAGGCATATAAAAATTAGGAAATTTTCAATTTTAGGTGCAATATATTATGTTCAATTCATTACAGACATTGATAAAGCTATTAATGAAGTTATTAATGAAGATAGGCATGAAAATATTGTTTAGTAAATTTATTAATGAAGATAGGAAAAAAAATATTTTTTAGTTCATTAAAGGTAATAATAAAGGTTATAAATCAACTGGAAGAGACTGTAGAGTACGTATAATTATTTCTTTTAGACTTTATATACTACTCATTATATTGATTTGATGTTGAAAAATATTGGAGATAATAGATATTTTCTTTTAATAAAGGAGGATATGCAAAAGGTAAAGAAGGGGACTAAGTATATGTATAATCTTACATCGGTGTTGAATTTGATGATGAGGGGTTTCACTAATAATGAGAGCTTATGTCGCTCCACGATTACAAGATTTGCAACCAATTTCTTATCACTTTAGAGTTTTGTGATAATGAAGGAGTTGAAACATATGTTTACAAGTGAGAAGTCTATTACTTTTTGACATGTCAAGTCTAATGTTAGATTAGAAGTTACAAGGAATATACTTGAGGATAGTGAATTTTGGTCTAATTATTAGTTTATGATCAGGATTTATGAATCTTTGGTTGGAGTGCTTAATCTAGCGAATAGTGATGATAAACTTATGATGGGATATCTATATGATGTCATAAACAGGGCAAAGTAAGTAATAAAGGCTAAATTAAAGAACAAATCTTTCATGTATGCTCCTTTCCTTTCTGTCATTAACGAAAGATAAGAAAGATAGCTTTACTCTCCCTTCTTTGTTGTTAGAGCATTCTTCAATCCAAGTGTTTATTTTAAATACAATTTGGTAAAGAAAGCTGAAGTTAACAAGGAGGTGTAGATAATTATTACCATTATTGTAGGCATGAGATGATCCAAGACCTCTTTAACTCACAGATAGAGGAATGTAAAGATATTATTAATGATTTCAGGATGTCTATAGTAATCTGACAAAGAGATAAACTTAGTTTAGGTATATATTTCTTTATTTTTATTACTTGTTTAAAATTAATTATTATTTTATGATGTTTATAATATTTTTTTTGTTTTCTTATAATTTCTTAGTGGGTCCAATTTTAGAAATATTGTTCTAGAATTACAAAGGTTTGCAATTAGAATTCTGAGTCAATGTTTGAGAGCTAGTAGGTGTGAAAGGAATTAGAGCACATTTGAATTCATCTACTTCAAAAAGAGGAATAGATTGGAATACAAGAGGTTGAATGATTTAATTTATATTAGATACAACTTGAACCTCTGAGAGAGGTATGTTCTTTATATTATTATCATTATTATATTTAATATAATTTCTAGAATCTCATTAGTAATTTGATTTTAATTGTTTCCTAGAACTCTTAATAGAACAAGTAGTTCTATAAATCCTATTTTTTTGGATCATATTGATGATTTGGCTAACTAGATTTATGAGGAATCAAGTCTCTTGGATGATAGTGACTTGGAAGGAGATGCTGATTAGGAGACTATTAACATGTCATTTGGTGCAATGAGATTAGAAGATAATGATGATCAGGTTCCTTTTAATGATGAGAACTTTTTACCAGATAATAATTTAGATTTGTATGATTTTAGCATATTTGGTCACGAAGACTGAAGATTCAAGTTTTTCGAATTTTTCTCCTCTTTTTTGGATTTATTTGATGAATATGTTAAATTTTATATATGTTAACTGTAAATATTATTATTTCAGGTTTCAATTCTGCTTTATAGAGTTCCTATACTAAATTATTTTATTAGTTATAGTATTTATTGTTTCATGTATTGTTTTTATTGAAATAAGAGAGGTTCTAATCATATATATTGAAGATAACAAAACATTATTATTACTAATGTTTGATTTTTGATGCATTAGAAAGTTAGGTTGATATAAATTATAGAATGACATGTGTTGGGTCCTAAGGTAGCAGAGCTTTCATGAAGAAAATAGAATTAGAACAAGCATTGAAGAATTAAAGTGAAGATCAAGAGAAGAAGATGAAGGTTGAACAGGTTTAGGAAAGTTTCTTATTTGTAAGTTTTCTTGATCTTAATCAATACTTGAAAAATGGCTTACATTTACATGTTACCTTTGTATGAATATTTGCATAAAGATTTTGCAAAAATGTTTTAGTACTTAATTGACTTTGATTATGACACTAACATGTTAAGAGATGTTTAGAATATTGAATTTGTACGAAGTTACATAATCAAGAGGTAATGTAATGAATTATGTCAATATATGCCTCATAATGAGTCTAAATGTTTTTTTATGCATGTTTGAATATGTTTAAGTCATGTTATAATATGAATTTTGGTTTTAAAAATGTTTATGAAAAGGTTTTAAAGTGTTAATGATGAATTGTTTCATAATTAAGCTAATTTTTATGTTTGAATCAAACTGAAAGTTTTTGGGAGTTGAAAAAAGTCTCAGAAAGTTATATAAGATGTTAGGAAAATATTTGAAATGCTTTAGAATTTGTTTAATTCATTTTTATTCATTTCTAAAAGTAAAATAGTGAGTGCTTAGGAACATAATGATGCCATTCTCAAAGGGCCATTGTAGTCATATCTATATAGAAGATCAATGGTGGTTTTGATCAAAGATCAACGTCACCGTTAATCAAACTTAGAACCGCCAATTAATGGGTAGTTTTCTAAAAATTGCAACTCTCTATTTTAACCGACTTTTAACCTTCCCAATAGCTAGTTTTGTTTTCTAACAACTTTTTGAGCTTCCTAACACTATATATGTGTATTATAAACCTTTCATTCAATCTTTATGTAAATTTATCAAAGATTTAAGCCTACAAAATCAATTTTACAAAGCTTTCTTAGTTTTATTGCTACTCTTCTTTCAATCTTGATTTTTATGTTTTAAATCCATTTTAAGTGCTTCAAGTTTATGGTTTTCAGTTTGTTTATACATTCAAGAGTTTCATTGATTATTTACTTACATTTTTAGGTCCTCATTTCATTAGTTACTCTTAAATCCATATACATCAAATCTATCCAGATTTGGTGTTTCATCATTCATACACATCATTCATTATTTGATCTAATTTTTCGATAGCAATGAGTTTTATCATATTTTTTTATGCAAATTCATTTAAATTCCCATTGTTGGTTCAAAAATACTTAATTTGTGTTATATTATTCTTAATTAACAGGTTATCTTTTAAAAGCTTTAAAAGGATAGCACAGCAAATATGAAAAGAGAGGAGCTCTCTTGTAAAAATGGTAGAAAAAAGAATTAAGGAGGAAGGAGCTTTCTTGGAAAAGGACAAAAAGGAAACAAAAGATTTTAAAAGATTTAAACAACGGTAGCAAAAACATTTCAAGAAAAAGGGGAAAAAAGTTAAAACAAGGAAAGCTTAAAAAATGAAAGGATAGGTGGCATTTAACAAAGAAAAGCTTTCCACGAGAAGAAGACAAAAAGTTTTTAAAACAAAAACTTTAAAAAGAAACGGAGCCAAAAAGGGTTTTAAATAAGATGGAGTCTTTTAAAGAATGGCACATAGCCTTAGTAGAATGAAGACAAAAAAAAGCTTAAAATATTTCCAAATATAAAGACGGCAACACATATTAAAGAGGGGGGAGAAGATTTCCAAAAAGTGGACAGCCAGGAATTTTTTAAGGGAGCTCTCCTTGTTTTTGGTTTTGTTTTGCTTCTTTTCCTTCATTTTATTCATTTTTTCCTTTAGTTTACTATTTTTTTTAATATTCAAATGCTTTATGTTAGTATTGTCGAATGATTTCATTTTTAGTTCTTTCGTTTAATGCTTTCCTAAGTAATGTTTGAATTGTTCATTTACAAGTTTATAGTTGAATTTCTTGATATTGTATGGAACCTTTGGTTTTTATTAATATAGTTGTGTTTTCTTGAATTTCTAGCCTTTTTTTTCTTTATTTAGTTTTCGTGTTCTGCATTGTGTTGGTTTTAGCATATTTTCAGCTTGTGTTTTACGTTAATTTCGTAATGTTAGCATAGGTTTTGCTTAGGTTGGAAGGTATATATGGGATTTTAGATAAATAATTATGAGAATTGATTATGAATTGATTAGGTATTGTGATTTAGGTCAAGGTGAATTATAATTCTAGTTATATGACATGAATTAAGGATTAATACATAGGATTGATCACCCTAGGTATAATTTCTAATCCAATTGTTAGGAATGAGCTTGTGATACATAATAATCTTGGTGATTTCCACAAGTAGCAATAATTTAATTAGTTTATTGTCTTTTCTGGTATCTTCTCATCGAGTTCTTATTTCTTTTTATTTTCTTTTAATGTAACCTTAAGGATAGATTCTAAGCACAACCAGCTCTCTATAAGATCAACCTTAACTTGCCTTACTATATAGTTAGTTCAGTAGTTAAGTATTTTATTATTTGGCGAACTCGTGAGAGCTTTACCATTTTTGTGCTTCACAATTACTCCAATATTTTTTTCATTTGTTTGTTTACCTTCTAGTAGGTTTATTGTGATAATTTTATGTGTTTATAAGGTGACAAATGTTAGTCGTTTTAGCTGGATGTGAAATAGGTCATAGTTGACAACTCATGTGATGTTCTTGATTCTTTCTTATTGTTTCATAACTAAATTTTCATTTTTACTACTTGAATCTTATTTTAAATAATTGAATAAGGTCTCAATAGGTTTATTATATTGATTTTATGCCATTTGAGAGGCTAAAAATGTTTACCTTTAGGCTACAACGTAAATACAGCAGTTTTGACAACACTTGTGTCTCTTGGACTAAACTTGTTGTTTGATATTTTAATTTTAATTTTTATTGTTTGAATCAATTTATTTCTAATCTACTGAAGTTCTAAGAGGCTTCTTGTGTTAATCTTTATCTCTAAAAGTTCTATAAAAAATTTTGTTGCAAGAGCTTGATTGAAACTCAAGTTAAGGTGTGATTGGTTCTTTTATTGGATGTCTTTGCTTTGATTAATTAGTTACTGAGGTATACATTTCTCTTTTCCATTAAAAAAAAGTGTTAATAGGTTGCTCTTGACATGTGATTAATAGGATTTGTGCTGCTTATGATTGTTGAATGTGATTTTCATTAATATTTGTTATGCATAAGCATTAGAGAATGCATTTATTTTGATATTGCATAAATTGCATTGTGAATCTCTCGTAAGCAATGTTTTTTAGCAAGCTATTATTGAGTTTTCTAAGCTTGAATTGAGGATTAGGTAGCCTATCTTTGGGGGCTAATTTATAAGAACAAATTAGTTCATTTCGATTTTGATTTCAATGGTCCTACTTAAGTCAGATTGTATTAGGTTCCTTTTGACTTTGTTTTAAACAAGAATGTGTGAATTCTTTTTAACCCATTGTTAAATAAGATTTTGTGGGTTCCTTTTGACCCTTATTAAATAAGATGTGCGTGGTTACTCTTCACCTCCATTTATAGAAAGAACGATTGTAAAGATTCCTCTTAACCTATTTTATAGTAAGAAAATGTTGTAAGGTTCAATGTAAGGAAGATCATTATAGTTGAAACTTTCAACAAGTATTTGAAGATTGGATTAAGCAATTGTTAGAGATTGCCGAACCACTATAAATATTGGTGTTCTTCTCTTCCCTATCCTATTTATATGCACTTATATTTGATTTTAATTTAATTGAATTTGTATAAGTATTTGCATATCATTATAAGTTGAATTTTGATGTTGAGATTGCATATAGTTAAATTTGGTTTAGGTAGTTTTAAGTTGTTTAAATTAGAAGAAAATTTTAAATACCCAATCCATCCTTCTCTTACTAGGTGTCATAAGGCTTATAATTTTTATTTTATGATATTTAAATATAGTTAATTATGGTTTCATTAATTATTATTATGTTTTGATTTATTAATCTTTAATTATATATTTTGATTTTTGTTCTTTTTGTTATATTAATTTAAATTGTTATTTATTTGAAAAATAGATGAAAATTAATATTGATAGGAATGAAGAAAATAATTGTTTGTTATATATTATTACTATTTCATGATGTTTTGATGTATTAATATTAAATTATAATGATTTAATTTATTATTATTATTCCTATATTAATTTAAGTTACTATTTATTTGAGAAATACATGAATATTAATATTAATAGAAATAAAAAAATAGTCATTATTGTATTATTTTTAATATATTACTTAAATATTTTAGACGAGTTGAAATAAAATTAATAGGAGATGCATAATATATATAGGGATCATTTTACAGATTTTACGAAATCTAACAACTAATTTATAATTTTAAAAAGTTGTTCGATATCGATACCAATATTGATTGGTACTGGTACAATGCCATTTCAATGCCAGTTTTTGAAACATTGATATAAATAGAAAAAAAAAATTCATAATTTGTAAACCATCAATTTTAAACTAGATGTAATATTTATGAGATCAGTCATATGTTTTGTTTCTTTAAATCTAATTGGTTTGTCTCAAAGGATATTGGGTATAATCATAAGGTGTGATTGCAAAATAAAGTTCGTCCAAAGACTCCTTCAACCCCAGTGCATTGATTAAGAAATAACGTGCCTATTGTCTACCAGGATTCCACTGGCCTACCAATTCCATTTGAAAAATATACTCTTTTAGCTATGTCTAATTCCCTATTTATCTTATTTATTGCCTCTGTTGAGTGCCCTAAGTTACGAACTGACCCATTACTTTACGAGCTAAATCTAAATAAAATTTTTTGTGAGGCTTGTTATGAAAGTAAAAAGTGACAATTGATAGGCCTGAGTCTGGAACTTACCACTAACCGTGTTGAGGGTGCAGGATTCACAATATGGAACAAACTTAAAAAGACAAAAGATAAACAATGATATAAGAGGCTATTTATATTTTTGTACATTAGCTATTTTAGTATTGAGTAAATATAGAAGGAGTAAATATAGAAGAACAACCATTTTAACAGCCTCGTTCATCTTTAAATATAAGTGTAGACCTAAGTTTTATCATAGGTCAATTCATATAAATTCTCTTATATTCTTTATTTTTTGGCATTTTATTAACTATTACACGGTTCAAACTCTAAAGCTCCCAATATCTTTGTCCTTGTATCAGTTATGAAGGTCCCTCACCTTCCTTTTGTTAGGATTCTATTTTACAGTTTCCTCAGCATGTGCAGAGAATAAATCACCTACAAATTCCTCTAACTTCTGTGAAAAATATGAAACCAAAAATCTCATTTTGTTAACATTTTTCACTTCTTATACTTTCCCCAACTCCAAACCTTTTTCACTTCTGTGGAGGACTTGTTGCAATGGTAAGAAATATGGGTTTGCAATAACACGCGAATGTGAGAATAAAGAATTGAAGGCTTTGAAAGCTGTTGAGTCAATTTCAATGGGGGTTGATGTTTTACCAGGGAATGGAGCTGGGTCCGAAGGTGATCTCATGTACATGAGAGCCAGGTTTGAGAGACTTGTGGGGTCTTAAGGACTCGGAGGCATTTGACATAATGAACCCTGATGAGTCCAGACGTCCTGAGCTCAGTGTTTTTTTGCTTAGAGTTTAGTGTTTTATGGATGTGGAGATCTTACATCAGTAGCCACTTGGTATGTATTTGTGATTTTGTGTTGGTTACGATGGTTTCTAGGGCATGTTTAAATATAGGTTTTCAGCTCTCTTTTCTAGTCTTTCCCCTTCTTTTATAGTGGTGGAGTATAACTAGAGCAAAAATAACAAAGAGAAAATACCATTTTTCCTCCACCAAATAAATGGGCTTTTAGATGCCGAAATTTTGGACTTTTATGATTAACTTGAAAAGAGAATATAAAATTTTGTTTATAGAAATGATCTATGCCTATATTTTTCACTAACTTAATAAAAAAACACAAATGATAAAAATATATTTACTAAACTTTCATTATCAACTTTATCTATTAAGATCTAGCAAAAAGTTTCTTTTAAACCTTAACTCTTACACTTAAATTGTGGTCAAATTTTAACATTTTAAAACGTTTAAAATTTTTTAATATTTAAAAATAGTCCTAACATTTATAAAATGTTCAAAAACAATCTTAATCTCTAACATTGTTAATTTAATTGTTATAAGAGACATGTATCTCGTTTTTATTAGTTAAAATGTATTGGTGGGCCTGTCTCCTCTCTTTTCCTTCTTCGTTTCTATTTTATTGCTTCATATTTAAAACAAAAATGTTTAGCATCCTAAGCAAATCAAACCCAGAAAAATGGAATATGGAAACTAAAAGTCAAAATAATGAGACAACAGAAAAAATAAAATGAAATAGATCTAACCCTCATAAAATCATTCAAGACAAAATCAGGGACCAAAGGGAGCTTCTGATTAGCAACTACTTTGAGCTAATCTCTCAACTTCGAAGCATTTTTTGGTGCCATATGTGAGGCCCATGATTAATTAGGCTGATTTGACCCAAATTTCTGTCCAACCCAGCCCGGCTCAGTTACTTAATGGTTATTGTTTTAAAACTGTATCATTTCCAGCCTTTATTTCCATCTTCGTTTCTTCTTTTCAAGGCTGGAGGAAGGTGAGTTAAAGTTTGGTTCTTGTTCCTCTTCCCTTGCATGTGGGTTTTCTTGATTGCAAGTGTTCCATTCGTTGATTTTTCTTCTACTTTTGCTCTTTAGACAATGAAATAGAAAATGAGTTGGGAAGTTAGCAACCACTTCCCAAGCTCAACTAAGAACGAAATCAATGAAGGTCATTAATCTTGGTGTTAATGAATTCTTTAAAGCTGAATTTTGGTTTAAATAATGTTTTAATGCATTTAATTGTGAAATTAGATGGAATTTGGTGGAACAAATAAGAAACAAAGGGGCTGAAAGTTTTTAAAAGGATGATGAAGTGATGAAATCAAGTGAATTAGTGAGTGAAAAAGAGATAAAAGAGAAGGAAAATGAATAGAAAAGGATTCTAGAAAGAAAATGAGAGAAAAAAAAAAGAAATCTAGAAAGAGAGAGAGACGTTAACGGTGGAGTGTTGAGAGGTTGAAGATGATGGCATTGTTGTAATATTTAGTAAAGTTAGGGATGTTTTAGGGAATTAAAGTGTTACGTAATTTTGTGATTTTTAGTAAGTTAAGGGATAAATTAGGAAAAGGGGATTTTAAGGACTTGATAGGAATTTTGGAGAAAGACTAAGGGTAATTTATGAAAAAAAAAAGGGGAAAGATGAGTTTAGAATGGTGTTTTAGGATTTTAAAGAAAAGGATAGGATTAAATTTGGAAAAAGAAGAAGGAAGTTGGATAATTTTGATATTTTAAAAGATATTAGAGGGAAATAATAATTTTAAGAAATTTTGTTAGAATTTTATTATTTATGGAGGTAAAGAAAGTAAAATATATTTTTAATATTTAGAAATTTTGTATAAAAAGGGATGTTTTGGTTTATGAACTATAAATTGGGTGAATTTGTTCCTAAAATTTATCCAATAGGATACTTTATAAATAATTAGGTCCTGATGATTAATGGGAGAGTAGATTGGACTAAGTAAAATAATTATTTCAAGAAATTAGGTAAGGTTAACTTGGATTGTACCCTTATTTCTTGAAAATGCATGTTTGATATATTTATGTGATTTATGATTTATATCATATATTTTTTATATATGCGAGTTTTTAAGAAATAATGAAATCATTAACAGAGTAAACTAAGAATTAAGTGATTATTTTCTATTATTTGTTTTATGATTTGTAATATATGTAAATTGTTCAATCAAATGTGAATTTCATAATGATGTATTATCTTAAGTATTATGATGAGTACATATTGTGTGGGATTTTAAATATATCTAAGTTGAGGGATTTCTTTGGTAAAAATAGTTTGAGATTTGAATATGATATATTGAACTATAATGGATTAAGTTTAGAATAGTGATGAATTAGTGGCTTACCTATGACAAGCTATATTCAGTGGTCTTGATATTGATAAGTTGTTGAGATATGGATGAGATGTAGTTAGGTACCTATCTGTGGAGCAAGTACCGGAGCATCCTGAGTCTCGAGGATGCCCTATGCTAATAGCTAGGTACCGGGGTATCCTGGGTCCCACGGATACCCTGTGCTAATGGCTAGGTATTAGAGTGGTATCGGGGTACCAGATCGGATGAGATTAAGTGAGAGGTACCCTGTGTCGATATATATATATTATATTTTGCATATCCACATGGAGATGATTGAGATTGTAATAATAAATTAAGCTAGCAGATCATTAAATATAGGCCTGCTAAGTTAAGCAAGATCCAAATAGATCAATAATGAGAATTATAACATAAATTGATTTAATAGTAAGAAAAGTCACAATAATATTAGATGTTACGTTTATTTAATAAGTATTTTGAGATGTTGTATTCTAGATTACGCATTTAAATATCATTTGTTCTTTTACTTTACAATTATATCTTTCTGCTTCATGTTATATTGAGTTACTAAGTTATTGAGATATAAGGGTATAATCATGTAACCCTTACTGAGTAGGTAGCTCATCCTTTACCATTATTTTTTTCAAGGGATTGAGAGCTTGTCGATAACATCAGGTCTCGAGATTGAGTTTTGAGGTTTTAGATAGGGCCAACAAGATGATATTTTGTTTCGTAGGTTGATTTGATCTCTGTTATGATTGCTTTTGAGAGCTTTATTTTGGATTGTGCGGCATGTATATAGATTGACCTTGTTATATATGGATATTGTATTCTGATATGGATATATATGTGTGTGTGTGTGTGTGTGTGTGTGTGTGTGTGTGTGCATTTTACAGGCAGGTTTTGAGACTGATGATTACTGCTTGGATATTAATGAGACCTATATTGAAATTTTCTTTGGATATCTATGTTTAGATAGGAATCTTATGACTAATGATTATGGTTTTCTAGATATAAAAGTATTTATTGATTAATTGTTTAGAGTGGAGAATTCTGGTCAAATGTATGGTTTATATGAATTGTATGATAATTGTATATATGCTTCATGAACATGTTTATAGAAATTGTGGTTCGGTTGTGTATTTAAAATCATTTAGTGGTTTAAAGTGTGATTTAGACATATTTACTATAATTTTGATCTAATGTTTGGTTGAGGTTTGATTTAGGTGTTGTTTTATGATGATTGTGGTATAAATTGTGTGATTAAGGTAAGGAAGAGCTACATTACGTGGTATTAGAGCGGATCTACATTTCTAGGGACAAATGGAGTTATTAAGAGAATTGATGTATAATTTTGTCTTATGTAGGATGGTGTTTGGAGATGATACTGCTGGCCTAGAGTCAATTGAGGAATTGAGTAACTTGGTCCACGCTCCCGATGTAACTGATCAAAGGGATGCCAGAGTAGATAGAGTAGGGGTAGAGGTGCCATCTCAGATGGCACTATTTTTCCAGATGATGCAACAAGTGGTAGCTATAGCTCCAGGCCAAGGAGATTGGGGAGTGGATTGCAACTTTGAGTGGATCTATAGGATGGGTGCAGTGGACTTCAAGGGTACTACAGATCCTGAGGAGGCTAAGACTTGGTGGGGCAGATAAAGCTAGTTATTGATCGCTTGGAGTGTACTTTAGAGAGGAGGTTGCAATATATTGTCTCACTTTTCCAAGGCAATGCACTGACTTGGTAGAAGTCAGTGAAGAGGCCATATGATCTGAGACAAGTGACTTGGCAGGATTTTCAGAGAGAGTTCAATGATAAGTACACACCATGAATCTACAGAGACAGGAAAAAGATGGAGTTTATAAGTTTGATTTAGACTTAAGGTATGAGTGTATTAGATTATGAGGCTCTCTTTACAGCTTTATCTACGTATACATTGGAGGCTGTGGTAAATTCAGGGGACAAATGTTATCGATTTGAGCAGGGTTTGAGGACAAAGATCTGGATGGGTTTAGGACCTGTCATTTTTTATTTTAAGGAGTTACTGGCGACTATACTGAGAGTAGAGGATATGATAGAGTAAGGCAGGAGGAGAAGAGACATTAAGAGGTAATCAGAGTCTCATGTTGGAGAGGAGAGTCGATCTGTTAGATGGGGAGTGGAACTAGTCATTCATGATCTACTAGTGCAGGTGGTTCTAGGAAAGTTAGTGCTACTTTGAGTAGAGGTGGTAGTTTCTTCAGGTCTGATAGAGATCAAAGAGATGGTAAGGATTTAGGCCAGTATAGTACAACTAATGCTCCATTAATTAGATCAGACAGAGGGGCTAGTCAGAGATTCAAAGGCTCTTTTAGTAAAAGAGTTAGAGAGGCACAAAGATGTAGTATTTGTGGGAGAGTTCACATAGGACTGTGTTGGGGATTTGCACTTTAAGACAGGCATGTTACATTTGTGGACAATGGGGGATTTTTAGAGAGATTGTCAAATAGTGGGGAGGAGTTTAGGAGGCAGTGCCTAGTCAAAGTGGTGCATCTAGTTCGGGCAGAGGTTATGGTAGAGCTAGTGGTAAGAGTAGCGGTAGAGGTGCTAGTGCTAGTGCTAGTGGGATATCTTTAGGTTAGCATCAAACTCAGGCCAGGATATATTAGATGAAGAGACAGGAGGCACTCGCAACTAATGATGTCATTTCTAGTATGATTTTATTATTTGATATTGAGGCTTTTGTGTTAGTGAATACTAGTTCTACTCATTCTTATATATGTTTAGAGTTTTCTTCTAGAATTCCAGGGGAGGTTAGTTCTTTGGGATATGACCTGAGAGTGCATTTACTAGTAGGAGATTATGTGATAGTGAGTAGTGTGATCAGGGATATACTGGTGATGATTGGTGGAGTTCCATTACCAACTGACTTGATCTTGATAGAATGGAGGGAGTTTGATGTGATTCTTGGGATGGATTGCTTAGCTCAGCATCGAGCTATAGTAGATTATTATGCTAAGTAAGTGATGATAGAGTCTTCAGGTAGACCAAAGGCAATATTTGTGAGAGATCGCAAAATGGTTCCAGCCTATGTGATCTCGGCCATAACTGCTAAGCGATTAATATTGGAGGGGTGCGAGGCTTATATAGCTCATATTACAGTTCTGAGAGATAGCAACGCTAGGTTAGAGGACATTCCTATAGTGAGGGAGTTTTTAGATGTATTCTTGGATGACTTGTCAGATTTACAGCCTCAACGTGAGACAGATTTCTCCATTAAGACTTTACTTGAGGTTACACTACTATCTATTGTACCCTACATGATGGTTGCTGGAGAGTTGCAAGAGCTGAAGAATAAGTTAGAAAAGTTGTTGGAGAAGGGTTTATTAGATCGAATACCTCACCCTAGGGAGTTTCAGTGCTTTTTGTAAAGAAAAAGGATGGCAACATGAGGCTTTGTATTATCTATAGAGAGTTAAATAGGGTGACAGTTAAGAAAAAGTACCTATTGTCAAGGATCGATGACTTATTAGATCAATTGAGGGGGGCAGTAATATTTTCTAAGATTGATCTGAGATATGGGTATTGGCAATTGAGGATAGCTGAGTCAGATATTCCCAAGACAACTTTTCATACTCAATATGGGCACTGTGAGTTCCTGGTCATGCCTTCCAAATGAACCCGCTGCTTTCATGAAATTAACGAACATGATTTTTCAGGAGTATTTGGATCAGTTTGTGATAATATTTATTGATGACATATTAATGTATTCTAAGAGTAAAGAGAAGCATGGCCAACATTTATGGATAGTGTTACAGATTTTGAGAGAGGAGGAGGTTGTATGCTAAGTTAAGTAGGTATGGGTTATAGTTAGAGCAAGTAGTCCTCCTTGGACACATAGTGTCTCGTGATGGAGTGAAGCATGATCCTACTAAGGTAAAGGCAATTCTAGGGTGAGGGCCACCTAAAGATGTATATGAGGTAAGGAGTTTTTTTAGACTTGCTGGATATTATCAAAGATTCATAGAGGGATTCTTGATAATAGCTAGCTCATTGACTAAGTTATTGAAGAAAGGGGTTCAGTTTCAGTGGTTTAAGTAATGCCAAGAGAATTTTAAGGAGCTTAAGCGGAGATTGAATTTTATCCTTATTTTAGTATTACCGTGTAGTAATGGAGGTTTTGAGGTATATATTGATGGTTCGAGGATAAGTCTGGGGTGTATTTTGATGCAACATGGGAAGGTGATAGCATACGCTTCTCGTCAGTTGAGACAGTATGAATTAAATTATCCCACCTATGATTTAGAGTTAGTAGCGATTGTGCATGCCTTTAAGATTTGGAGACATTATTTATATAGAGATACTTTCTGAATCTTTATATATCATAAAAGCCTTAATTACATTTTGACTCAGAGGGAGCTTAACTTGAGGCAGAGAAGATGGATTGAGCTATTAAAAGATTATGATTGTATTATTGATTACCATCCAAGGAAGACAAATATAGTAGTAGATGCTTTGAGTAGGAAGAATTCAGGCTCGATGGCTAGTTTACATGGGCACAATATGACTTCTTTGGTAGAGTTAAGGGCCTTAGATATGTATTTGGAGATTGATGATGTGAGTGGTTTACTAACTACTTTACAAATTCAGCCTAATTTGGGAGATAGGATTGGTAAGGCTTAGATTGGAGATTCTTATCTACTGCGAATGGGAGAGAGAGTACAAAAGGATAAGCAAACAAAATTTTCACTGAGATTAGATGGTGTATTGGTGATGGGGAGTTGAGTTTATGTACCAAATGTGGATGGGTTACGATAGGAGATTATGAGAGTGGCATATTGTGCACCTTATGCCATGCATCCCAGTACTATAAAGCTATATCAAAATCTAAGACCTTATTACTGTTAGCCAACAATGAAGAGGGATGTGGCTGAGTTTGTGCCAAGGTGTCTAACTTGTCAACAAGTTAAGACAGAGCTCTAGGCACTAGTAGGGAAGTTAAAATCCTTAGCTATTCCAGTGTCTATTGTATCAGATCAAGATCTATGATTTACATCTTGATTTTGGAGGACTCTACAATCAACTCTGGGGACTAGGTTGAATATGAGTACTGCATTTCACCCTCAGTCAGATGGATAATAAGAGCACATAATTCAAACATTAGAGGATATGATGAGGGCTTGTAGGCTGAACTTTGAGGGTGAGTAGGACAAATATTTACCATTGATAGAGTTTGTGTATAATAACAGTTATCATTCCAGCATTGGTATGGCTCAATTTGAGACATTATATGGTAGACGGTGTAAAGATCCCATATGTTAGGACATAGAGGGGGCTAGATTATTAGAGGGACTAGAGTTGGTCCATGAGATAGTAGAGAAGATAGATATGGTGAAATGATGTTTGAAAGCAGCTTAGGGTCAACAAAAGAGTTATGTTGATACCGAGAGATGGAGTATGATATTGGAGATAAGGTATTCTTGAAAGTCTTACCTTGGAGGCGTATTCTAAGGTTTGTTAGGAGGGGGAACCAGAGTCTAAGGCACATCGGACCATTTAAGATTTTGCAAGGTATGGGATCGTTTATTAGCTTTACCTCCTGAGTTATAGCAGATTCATGATGTATTACATGTGTCGATGTTGATACGGTGCCAATTAGAGATTTTGGATAGAGAGATCAGAAAACTAAGGAGACGAGAGATTCTAATGGTACGATTGTTGTGGAGTCATCATCGTACTCCGTGAGAGACGACATGGGAGGTGGAGGACAATGTTCGACTTCAGTGCCCTCTTTTATTTGACTCTTTAGGTATGTAACTTAAATTTCGAGGACGAAATTTCTTTTAAGGGGGAAGAATTTTGAGGCTCATGATTAATTGAGACGAGTTTGACCCAAATTTCTGTCCAACCCGACCCAACTCAGTTATTTAATGGTTATTGTTTTAAAACTGGTTCATTTCCAACCTTCATTTCCTTCTTCTTTTCTTCTTTTCAAGGCTTGAGGAAGGTTAGTTAAAGTTTAGTTCTTATTCCTCTTCCCTTGTATGTGGGTTTTTTTTATTGCATGTGTTCCATTCGGTGATTTTTTCTTCTACTTTTGCTCTTTGCACAGTGAAATAGAAAAGGAGTTAGGGAAGTTAGCAACCAAGCTCAACTAGGAACGAAATCAGTGGAAGGTAGTTATTCTTGGTGTTAATGAATTCTTTGAAGTTGCATTTTGGTTTGAATAATGTTTTAATGCATTTACTTGTGAAATCATTTGGAATTTGGTGGAATAAATAAGAAACAAAGGGGCTAGAAAATTTTAAAAGGATGATGAAATGATGACATAAAATGAATTAGTGAGTGAAAAAGAGAGAAAAGAGAAGGAAAATGAATAGAAAAGGATTCTGGAAGAGGAAAAAAAAAAGAAATCTAGAAAGAGAGAGAGACATTAGAGAGGGAGTGTAGATAGGTTGAAGATGATGGCAATGTTGTAATATTTAGTAAAGTTAGGGATATTTTAGGGCATTAAAGTGTTAGGTAATTTTGGAATTTTTAGTAAGTTAAGGGATAAGTTAGGAAAAGGGGATTTTAAGGACTTGATAGGAATTTTGGAGAAAGACTATGGGTAATTTAGGAAAAAGAAGGGAAAAGATGAGTAGAAAAGGGTGTTTTGGGATTTTAAAGAAAAGGGTATGATTAAATGTGGAAAAAGAAGAAGTTGGATAATTTTGATATTTTAAAGGATATTAAAGAGAAATGATACTTTTAAGAAATGTTATCATAATTTTAGTATTTATGGAGACAAAGAAAATAAAATATATTTTTAATGTTTAGAAATTTTATAAAAAGGGATGTTTTGGTTTATGAACTGTAAATTGGGTAAATTTATTCCTAAAATTTATCTAATATGATTTTTTATCAATAATTAGGTCCCAAGGATAAATAGGAGAGTAGATTGGACCTAGTGAAATAATTATTTTAAGAAAACAGGTAAGATTAACTCAAAAAGTACCCTTATTTCTTAAAAATGCATGTTTGACATATTTATGTAATTTATGATTTATAATACATATTTTTAACGTATGCGAGTTTTTGAGAAATGAGGAAATAATTAGAATAGTAAACTGAGAATTAAATGATTATTTGCTATTATTTGTTTTGTGATTTGCTATTATTTGTTTTGTCATTTTTAATATGTGTAAATTGGTTAATCGAATGTGAATTTCATAATGAAGCAGTCTTAAGTATTATGATGAGTACATATCATGTGAGATTTTAAATCTATTTAAGTTGATGGATTTTTTTGGTAAAAACAGTTTAAGATTTGAATATGATATATTAAACTATAATGGATTGAGTTTAGAATAATGATGAATTAGCGGCTTACCTAGGACAGGTTATATTCAATGGTCTTGATATTGATAAGTTGTTGAGATATGGATGAGATGTAGCTAGGTACCTATTCGTGGAGTAGGTTTTGGGACATCTTGAGTCCCGTGGATGCCCTGTGTTAATAGTTAGGTACCGAAGTGGTACTGGGGTATCTTGAGGCCTAAGGATACCCTTTGCTAATGGCTAGGTACTAGATTGGATAAGATTGAGTAAGGGGTACCCTGTACCGATATATATATATTATATTTTTCATATTCACATGAAGATGATTGAGATTGTGATAATGAGTTGAGCCGACATACCATTGGATATAGGTCTACTAGGTTAAGCGGGGTCTGAATAGATTAATAATGAGAATTATAGCATAAATTGATTTAATAGTAAGAAAATCACAATAATATTGGATGCTATGTTTATTTAATGAATATTTTGAGATGTTAGATTCTATATTATGCATTTGAATATTAAGATCAATTGACGATGTCTATGTCTCTTGTGATAAGACTAGTTCACTTGGTAAGCCTCCTGCCTAGATTGTTTTATATTTTGTTTCTTCAATCTTGAAATTGAGTTTGCAGGTTCTATCTAGAGGTGTATATTAAGGAAGAAAGAGGTCTTTTGATTCAAAATTTTCATGGTTACCTATTTCGTGGAAATAATCGAGTTCATGAATGGATTAATGATGGCTTACCTGATGTACTTTTCCTAGTTGAAACATTTCACTTAGATAAGATGTTCCACAAAGGTCCTAAACATGACTAAGGTTAAACTTTGATCATGTTCTAGTAGGTGATGAATTATGTTTATAGGCTGGGGCTCATGTTGTTCGTTGGTTGAATGATTGAAAATGGGAATTCTTTAAACCGATTTTACTTTAAAAACTAAAATGAGATTAAATGAAAACCAAAGTAACAAAAGGCAAGTGCACCTATCGAACAAGTAAGAAAGTGGAGTATTATTTCAGACTCTGAGTGTCGAACACACAGGGAAAAATGTTTGGAATTCTTAAGTCAATTACCAGATTAATTAGATTACAATTATTTAGGAAATTCTAAATTAATTGATTAAAAGATGAAAAGATAAAATTAA
>JAOXYD010000134.1:260872-273276 GCA_028565735.1 Pinacopodium congolense | reverse complement strand
TATTTTATAAGGTTTGGTTAACGGATGTTAGAGTTAGGTTAACCTATATTAAGGTTTTAAAGTGTTTTTTTATATACTGATGGAGGAAATATTGTTGAGAGTGCTCAGAGAGCATTAAAATGCTATAAGTTAGACCCTAGTTGACATTAAAGGATTAAGCCCTTCTATTTGTACTCATAAAATATTCATGGAAGAAGGAAGTAAACCTATGGTCTAACCACAATATAGGCTAAATCTAAATATGAAGGAAGTGGTGAAAATGAAGTACTTAGTCTCCTAAATGCTGGTATTATCTTTCCAATATCTGATTCTATATGGGTTAGTTCAGTTTAGGTAATACCAAAGAAGGGAGGCACTACTGTCATAAAAAATGGTCAAGATGAACTTATTTTCACGAGGAAAGTCACTAGATGGAATATGTTTACTGACTATTTCAAATTGAATGATGCCATAGGAAAGGATCACTTTCTTATACCCTTCATAGATTAAGTAATTGAAAGACTGGTTGGGTATAGTTTTAATTGTGCTTTAGATGGATACAGTGCATACTTGCAAATTCTTGTTGCCCCTACAAACCAGGAAAAGACAACATTCATTTGTCTTTATGGCACCTTTGCATATAGACGCATGCATTTTGGCTTGTGTAATGCCCCTGCCACTTTTCAATGCTATACGATAGTAATTTTTGTGGACATGATTGAAACATACATTAAAATGTTTATGGATGACAATTCAATATTTGATAGATCATTCGATGCATGTTTGGAAAATTTAGAAAAAAGTTTTAAAAAGTTATGAAGAGACTAATTTAATATTGAATTGGGAAAATGCCATTTTATGGTACAAGAGTGCATAGTTTTGGGTTATAAGATTTTAAGTAAGGAAATTGAAGTAGATCCAGCAAAAGTTGACATAATTGCTCAACTCCCATTAGCTAATTCAATTAGAGAAATTTATAGTTTTCTTAGATATTCGAGATTCTATATTCATTTTATTAAGGATTTTGTTAAGATAGTAAAACCCTTACTGAACTTTTGACCATGGATGCAATCTTTAATTTTGATGATAAGTGTATGCGTTCTTTTCAGTTATTAAAGGAGAAGCTCACTAATTCACCTGTTTTGGTATCACTTGATTGGACTCTTTCTTTCTATTTGATGTGTGATGCAAGTGACTTTGCGTTTGTTGTAGTATTTTGGCAAAGGCATGGAAAAATTTTCCATCCAATCTATTATGCAAATCGCACTTTGAATGATGCTTCAAGGAATTACACCAATACGGAGAAGGAGATATTAGCAGTGGTGTTTGCAATTAACAAGTTTTGTTCCTATTTGATTCTTTCAAAGGTGATAGTTTGTAAGAACCATTTTGAATTGAAGTACCTAATGAAAAAGCTAGATGTTAAGCCAATATTGATTTGATAGATTCTCCTTTTACAGGAGTTTGACATCAAAATTAGATATAGGAAAGGCAAAGAAAATTTTCTGGCGGATCACTTATCTCGCTTAGGTGAGATTGTAATGGAAAACGAAGAAGACCAAGACATAAAGGAGATGTTTCCTAAAGAACACTTACTAGCCATGCTTACCTTACCTTAGTATGTGGACATAGTAAATTACTTGGCTGGTAATGGTATACCTTCTAACTTCTCGTACCAATAGAAGAAAATTTTCTTTTCTGAGGTTAAGTGATATCTTTGGTACAACCCTTTTTGTTACAAGATATGTGTAGATGGAATAATTAAAAAATATGTTATAATAGGGATGCATTTTACCATATTTCTATATGAGTTTCAATGTCATTTCATCCCTATTTTGTTGCTTAAATGCCTAATTTGTGTTCCTTTTTATGTTTACATACAGATTTGACCTTAAGGTATAAATACTAGTTAAAAGGGCAAAAAATTAGATCACAATTGGAAATAAACGAGGAGTGAAACCAATTTTTAGACTTAGAGCATCATGTTATAAAGTTCCACACCAAATGGCAAGGCCATATAACATTCCATGAAAAGTGGACAAAGAAAAGAATAAGATAAGCTCAGTCGAGTATCATTTTTGATATAGGTTCTTTTGGTGATGTATTAGGTGTACTTTTAAAGCTCTGATTACTTTGAAATTTTGTGGAGTGCACGAGAATCATATGAGGAGCCTCCATACCAACTATCATGGCAATTGGAGTGGTATAGAAGGAATTAGAGCATAAAAGGTGAAAGGAGCAGAAGCTGTCAAATTCTTGGATAAAAACAGAAATTGTAAAATTATTTCTTTTTAATGATTTTTAAGGAACGTTTTGACCAAATTTCTCCCACAACATTACCAAAACCCTAGCATCCCTCCAAGACATATATAAGAGGCATAAAAAACATAAGAGAGGCAGCCCTTACATTTTCTAAGCTTTCCATTTTGCAGTCGTCTTCTTCTTATTTTCTTAGTTTTCCTTAAGTTTATGTCTTAGTTTTAGGTTGATTTTCTTATGCATTTGTTGTTCCTTTTATTTTATGCACATGATTTTCTTGTTTTAGTCTTGAATATTTCTGGTTTCTGGGTTATATTTACTGCTTGTATTATTTTTATTGTTTTATTTTTTCATTGGTTATTTTGTGTGAATATTTATGTTGAATCTTCATATTTTATTAATGGAATGCTTAGTTTTACTTTTCAGTCTCATGTTTTTATTTTTCTAGAATTTATTTTGTTAAATAAATTTGGGTTCTTGTTTATTATTGATGTTGTTGATTAGTTTATGCTTTAATGTTAAGTTTATGCATGCTTTTAGGTTGTTATGAGAGTAATTTTAGTTTTTATTGATTAGGCTTTGTTATATTTAGGCATCTTTTGTTGTTAATTAGCTTTAATTTAGTTTAGATTAAGTATTGAATTTTGGTTTTCGTTATGGGTTTTGTTTATTTAGTTATTCTTTTGCTTAATTTTATAATGTTTAGTTAGTGTCTTTTTGGGGCTTAAAGGTGTAGGAAGGAATTAGGATGATTAATTGTGATAATGTGAATTGATTGAGCTAAATTTGGTGTTTTTAAACTTAGGTTAGTTTAGGAGTTTAATAAATTCCAGGAATTAGGTGTTACCCTTAGGATTGATCACCTTTTAGGTAATTCCTATTTCCTACAGTTAGAAATGAGCATGTGTTTCATAATTGTCTTTAGCGATTTCCAAATGTAGAAATAAGTTAGTTGAATTTGTTAGGTTACTTAATAGACTAACCTAGAGTCCATTACCTTTAGGTTACACTTTCTGAGCTTGTGAGTTAGTGGCCTAAGTTAGTTGTTCCTTAGCACCTAAAGCTTCTCCATTATTAAATCTAAAGAGCTTATTCTAGGTTATAACTTGAGTTAGGAGTATTTCTAGAGTTTGCTAGATTTACCTAAGTTAGAGGAACTGAGGGTTTAAGAGCTTGTTCAAACCTATAGGCTAACATCATAGCTAGAATACCATTTATCTAGATTCGAGGATTAATAGCCATTCATAAATCCCAATGATACCTTTGACCCGTTTCTCTATTATAATTAGGGTTAACCATATGTGTAGTCCTAAACCTTTCATCATTTTTTCAATTGAGTCCTATATCTTTAAGACTTCCTATTGAGGTCTTATACCTATGTGGATTAATCAAAGGTATTCCTTCCATAAAAGTATATGACTTTCTTTGATTAATCTACATAGGTATAGCAGTTAATTGAGAAAATCATGAAAGGTTTAGGACTAGAAATATGGTTATCTTGAATATTTATAGTTCCTAAACCTTTCATAATTTTTCCAATTAAGTCCTATACCTATACAAATTATT
Source organism: Pinacopodium congolense (assembly GCA_028565735.1). Classification (NCBI taxonomy): domain Eukaryota; kingdom Viridiplantae; phylum Streptophyta; class Magnoliopsida; order Malpighiales; family Erythroxylaceae; genus Pinacopodium; species Pinacopodium congolense. The sequence continues at coordinate 269,472 of JAOXYD010000134.1, read as the reverse complement.
CAAAGGTAGTCCTTTTGTATTTGTATAGGATTGCCTTTGATTAATTCGTATAGGTATAAGAATTTAATAGGAAATCTCAAAGATATAGGACTCAATTAGAAAAATAATGAAAGGTTTAGGGCTACAAATATAGTTATCCTATTATAATTAGTAGTCTTTTTTTTTTACTTTGTGTTTATTTTAGTTTCTTTAGCTTCCATAACTCCTGGGGTTTTTGTTTTCCTTTTCTGTGCAACATTAGAGATAACAGTTCACCCTTGCTCCCTAAGGATTCAACCCTAAATCACCCTAGCTACTTATTTAGGTCTAGTTAGGTATTTTATTATTTAGTAGCTTAAAAGAAGCTATACCAAATTTTTGGCATCGTTTCTGAGAAGCTAATGTGTGTTGATTGTTATTTCTTATTTTGTCTTTCTTTTTGTTTTTGTTGATCTTTTTGTCGTCTTTGGTCTTTTTTAATTTTTTTCATAGCTTTTTCAAATAATGAACTATTTTTAGCTTTCTTTTTATTATAATCCTTCATACATTATTTCTTATGTTGATGATGAGTTTGAATTAGCTGCTATCTCAAGGTTGACACAACATGTAATAAATCTCACATCCTTAATGGAGAAACTAGTGATAGATCCAATTGATACTAAGGTATGTGATTTTTGTTCATTTTCAAGTCATTCTATCGATACGTGTCCTTCCTTGTAGGCTCAGAAGTAGTTCTATATGGCTAGATGTTTCCAAGAAGGCCAACCGGGATGGTATGATCCTTACACTCAAGATCCAAAGTGGGAGGATCATTCTTACTTTTTATATGGGTGCTACCAGCATAGATTCAGTTCTCCACTACCATGTAATCAAAGTGAACCACATCCCTAACCTATGGCTCTACCTCCGACATCACCACCACAAGCTAATGGGATGTCATTGGAGGAGGTAGTAAAGAGCCTGGCTACTAGCATTCTTCAATTCCAATAGGAAATAAGGAGTGGTTTGAAGGACTTAGAAGATCAAGTAAGCCAAATGGCTTAAGTGATTGCAAGCCTTGAAGCCTAAGTCTCGTCAAGTGTTCTTATCTAATAAAAGGAATACTATGGCATGGTGGTTTGTGATCTTTCACTAGAGAGTGGAGAACAATAAGAGAGAGAGGAGCCCATTGAGGAAATGGACATGTACTTAGAAGAGAAGGAGGATGAAACACCTTCTGAGGTAAGTAGTACTTCATTTAGTATTGTTGACTGCATTTCTTGTTCTTTCCCTAGTAGGTTTACTAAAAAAGATGAAGAAGAAAAGCAAGATGAGCCCGTTAACAAAAAGGAGTCATGGTTCGATGAGATGGAGGAAGCACCATCTTACAAGGTAAGTAGTACTTTATTTAGTATTGCTAACTTCATTTCTAGCCCTTTTTCCTGATAGACTGCATCAAGAAGAGAAAGAAGAAGATGAATAAAAGAAGAAAAGAGAGCACAAGAAGCAGGAGAGAGAGGTGTCAGAGAAAAGTTGTTTCTTGGAGGAGATGTGTGCGAGCAAACTGAAGTTTAAGGGTGATGAACAGGATGCAGTATCTTCATACCTAATGCCAACACCATTATGGAGGCCATTGTAGGAGAAGGGCAATGCCAAAAGAAGAGAGTAGATGATGGATTATGACAATGAAGTAATTCGGATCCACTTCCCTAAAGTCTTGAGGCATCATGCTGAGTGGGAGCCATCTTCATTGGAAGTTGCTCTAGGCTCCCCATAGAGTCTGAGCATGCTACCTATCGAGCTCAAGCAACCATTCGATAATGGATAACGTTGTTATGCCAAAGGTCAATCTTTTGACCTAAAATAAGTGCTTGATGGGAGGCACCCTATCTGTATCCCCTTGTTTCTTTTGTGTGTTTTTCTCTAGTAAATATCTTTTGGTCATTTGCTTTGCTTGTTTTACTTGTTTTCTTTGCTTTATTTTATTTGTACGCATTTGAGGGGGAAGATGAGAATTTTCATTTCCAAGCTGCAATTTATCATTTTAGAGCTGTATATGGTATCTTCTGAGTATAAGGTAGTACTTTTATTCCCATCCCTCTTCTATTTTTTCACTGTTCTTAAGACATTAGAGACAATATCCATTATAAGTATGGGGGTGGGGCTAAGTTAAATGTTTTTTGTGTTTTTATACTTAAACTGTGGTGAATGTTGAACCATGTTATTATGTCATCGTAGTTAGACTAAGAATTGAGTTTTATGCTTAAATTTGGATTAGGTAGATTGAGTAGAAGGTGAATCATTTGATTGAAGTGATTGGTTGTATAAACTCAGTCAAACATTAAATACTTGTGTGATAAGGCAATGCATGAATTTTGGTGGATTTTCCTATAAGCATATGTGAGGTTTTGAGCCTATTTATGATTGCATTGCGTAGTTATTCTATTTCCTTTATTTTATGTGATACTCCCCTAGGAAGATTATCTTCAGACCTTGCTCTGAACCTGTTTGATACTATTAGATACATGCTTTTATGGAAATTATCAAGGACTTCCTTGTTTCAAACCCCTTAGTTTAAATGATCTACTAAGTCATTTTTCCCTTTGCCCATCCCTTTAAGCCTTTGACCCTAGTTGTTTCTTTATTAAACACCTTACATTGAAACCTAAAAACCTTTTAGCCTTACCTTGTCATAAGTTGAATGAAGTTCTAGGTAAGTATTTGATTTCTATAATTTTGGGACTTTTGTTTATGTTATATTATGAGATATTTTGATAGGTACTTCTACTCACATGTTTGATAATATATACTATTATTATTTTCTCTTGTTTTTAGCTTAATTCAAGTAAGAAAAAGATAAAAAAGAGAAAAGAAAAGAAAGAAAAAAAGAAGAAAAGAAAAAGGAATAAAATATAGTAACATTGGATAGTAATGAGTAGTTGTAGTCTTGTGTGTTCATTTGCTCATCCCATAATTTGTATTTGATTGTCCCTTTTACTTAGTGCTTCGTTATTGGCTGCAACTGACTCCTTTCCCTTTTTACCTTACCTTGACCCAAACCATATTACAACCAAGTAAAAGCCCTTTTTTATCTATGATCAAAGGTAATCTATGTGGTAGAGAATTGTTGAATCTACAAGCTTATTGTAGTGTAGTATCTTATAGGGAGTATTGAGTGAAACATCAACCGTAAACATTTGAGTGAATTGAGTGAATCCTGTTATGAAAGTTCATCTTAGTTTTATGTTTGCCTTTGATCAATGGTGTCTACCTTTGACTTTTATTTATGTGCATTGATGAAAAGATTATGATATATGTAGTAACATGATGCTTGAGTTTGCTGAAGTTTGAAGGATTGCAAGCACTTGATTTTCTTTGAAAATGAATTGATAGAATATCTTCATCTTGTTCAAATTACTTAAGGAAAAGACATAGTTCAAGTGTGGGGGTATTTGATAGGGATGCATTTTATAGTATTTATATATGAGTTTCAATTCCATTTCATCCCTATTTTTTTTCTTAAATACTTAATTTGTGTTCCTTTTTGTGTTTACATACATATTTGACCTTAAGGTACAAATACTAGTTGAAATGGCCAAATATTAAAGCACAATTGGAACTAGAAGAGGTATGGAACCAATTTTTGGACTTATAGCATCATGTTATAAAGTTCCAAACCAAAATTCAAGGGAATATAATAAGCCATGAAGAGTGGATAAAGAAAAGAACAAGACATGCTTAGTTGAGTATCGATTTTGGTATAGATGACTTTGGTTATATATTAGGTGTAACTTTAGAGCCCTGATTATCCTAAAATTTAATTGAGTGCACAAGCATCATATGAGGAGCCTACATACCTTATTTCATGGCAATTGGAGCTGTATAGAAGGAGTTAGAGCATAAAAGGTGAAAGGGGCAGAAGTTGTCAATTTCTGGGATAAAAATTGAAATTGTAAAATTATATTGTTTTACTGATTTTTAGAGACAAATTTGACCAAATTTCTCCCATAACATTTCATGCAGTCCTTACATTTTCTAGGCTCTCCATTCGTTTTGCAGACGTCTTCTTCTTATTTTTTTTAACTTTTCCTTAAGCGTTTGTCTTAGTTTTAGGTTAATTTTCTTATGCTTTTATTGTTCTTTTTATTTTTTGCACATGATTTTCTTGTTTTAGTCTTGAATATTTCTAGATTTTGGGTTAAATTTAATGATTTTATTATTTTTATTGTCTTATTTTTTCATTAGTTATTTTGTTCAAATATTTATGTTGAATATTCATATTTTATTAATGGATTGCTTAGTTTTATTTTTCAGTCTTATGTTTTTTATTTTTTTAGCATTTATTTTGTTAATTAAATTTGGGTTCTTGTTTATTATTGATGTTCTTGATTATTTTATGCTTTAATTTTGAGGTTATGTATGCTTTTAGGTTATTATGAGATTAATTTTAGTTTTTATTGATTGGGTTTTGTTAATTTAGGCATCTTTTGTTGTTAATTAGCTTTAATTTAGATTAGATTAAGTATTGAATTGTTGTTTTCTTTATGAATTTTGTTTATTTAGTTATTCTATTGCTTAATTTTGTAATGTTTAGCTAGTTTCTTTTTGGGTTTAAAGGTGTAGGAAGGAATTAGGATGATTAATTGTGATAACGTGAATTGATTGAGCTTAATTTGGTGTTTTCAAGCTTAGGTTGATTTGGGATTTTACTAAATGCCATGGATTTGGTGTTATCCTTAGGATTGATCACCTTTTAGGTAATTCTTATTTCACACAGTTAGAAATGAGCATGTGATTCGTAATTGTCCTTAGTGATATCTGAAAGTAGAAATAGGTTAGTTGAATTTGTTAGGTTACTTAACCGACTAACCTAGAGTCCCTTACCTTTAGGTTACACTTTTCGAGGTTACGAGTTAATGGCCTAAGTCAGTTGTTCCTTAGCACCTAAAGCTTCTCCACTATTAAATCTAGAGAGCTTGTTATAGGTTATAGATGAGTTAGGAGTATTTCTAGAGTTTTTTAGATTTACCTCAGTTAAAGGAACTAAGTGTTTAAGAGCTTGTTAGAACCTATAAGCTAACATCATAGCTAGAACATCATTTATCTAGATTCGATGATCAATAGTCATTCCTAAATATCGACGATGCCTTTGGCCCATTTCTCTATTATAATTAATAGTCTTTGCTTATTTTGTTTCACTTTGTGTTTATTTTAATTTATTTAGCTTCCATCATTCCTGAGGTTTTTGTTTTCTTTTTTTGTGAAACATTAGAGATAGCAATTCACCTTAACTCCCTGAGGATTCGTCCATGACTCACTATAGATACTTAGTTAGGTCTAGTTAGGTATTTTATTATTTGGTAGTTTACGATGAACTACCATATTCCTACTAAAGAAGTGCCTTTAATTCTAAGTTATTGTCATTCAAAAGAGGCTGTAGGACACTTTAGCCCTACTACGGCTACACACAAGATGTTGGAGTGTGGTTTCTATTGGCCAACATTTGTTTAAGGATGCATTTCATTATGTGAAGTCTTGTGATACTTGTCAAAGGGTTGGAAACACTTCTAGGAGAAACGAGATGCCATTAAACAAATTATGGTGTTTGAAATCTTTGATGTGGGGGGCATTGATTTAATGGGACCGTTCCCATCATCATACTTGAACCAATACATTTTAGCGGCCATTGATTGTGTGAGTAAATGGGTTGAAGCAGTCGCTCTTCTAATGAATGATACTAAAGGGGTGGTTTGCTTTCTTAAGAAGAATATTTTCACTACATTTGGGACACTGAGAGCCATTATCAGTGATGGGGCTACACATTTTTTCAATAAGCCATTCGATTCCCTCCTTTTAAATGTATGGTGTTTTTCATAGCTCGTTTTCCACATTGAGGGTTAGAGATTTAGTTTGCCATTAGAAATTCATGATTTTGAATTTCATTCATATGTGTATCAGTAGCTTACACACTTGAATTATGATTTCTTACACATTACAAAGATAGCATATGCACTTAATTGATTCTTTTCGGGGTATGAAAAGTTTAAAATATTTATGATGTAAATTGTGACATGTTTATGTCTTGCATTTTGGTTTGATTGTTTATAAGTAGTAAATTTGGAATTAATTTATATAATTGAAAAATTGAGGGATTATAATGTACATTGGGTCTAGGAAAATGCCAAGTGGTGAGATAATTTGATACATGAAAATTTGGATGAATAAGCCTATATTTGAGTGACATTTGGCATTGATCACTGTGGGAAAAATAGACTAGTAAGTTGATGATAAATGGAATTTATAAATGGACAAGTGGTTGTTGTACTTAAATGACATGTGACCTAGCTTTAATTATGTCATGTGGCAGCATATATACTTGATACATGTTGAACATGCCTTTAGACATATGTCCATTCCATTAGATGACACCTAACACCTTATGTGTAACATTCAAGAAGAGCAAACTTGGTTCAACCCCTTCTTATTCTTTCTTCTCTCACACACCCCACCAAAACTCTCTTCTTTCACCTCCTAGAATTTACTTATGGTTATGATTAATTGGTGAACAAATAATCCATTTTTTATGTTCACGAAGTTAAGTAAAAGATCAGCTTGAAGTTGCCTAACTAAACCTAGCAGAAATCCATATAAGTTTTACCTTAAAGGTGTGATGTTTCTGCTTGCTTGGAGTACTGAATTGACTTGATCTTTTGAGCTGGAATTGGGGTTAAACATGTAAGTAAATGATTAGTGCTTATAGCACGTTATGATAGAGAATTGATGATGATGAATTAGGATGAATTAGATATGATGTTAATGATTAATTGTGTTGGAAATTTATGTATGAACTTGGGTAATTTCTGTTCTATTTTTGCATGTATGAAAATAGTAGTTTATGGGATTTTGTATGGATGATTTAGGTTGAGATTTGATTTTTAAATGAAGGTGGATTCATGGTAAAGAAAAGTGTTATTGAAGTGTTCTTGAATTTAGAAAATTAGAGATGTAGGTCGAAATTCTGCTTTCAATTTTTGTCTTGCCCTTTCAATATATTTTACATATCTTTTGAGCATGAATTTAAAGAAACCCAAAGAATAAAATTTGTAGATATAGGTCTTAGCTGGACCTCTATGAAGGAGACTTGATAAAGTAGTGACTAGAGCTTGAGTTATGCTTCTTTCCCTAATACTGCCTGTGACAGACCCCTATGTAGGAACCTTATATTATTTCCTGATTTTTTAGGACTTCAGAGCTCGAATTAGTCAAAGAATAAAACATGAAAAATGATTATTGATGTCTTATTAATGCTTCTATATCTTGATAAGTTTATGTAGTTAATTGAAGTCATAACCTAAAGAATGGACTGTTTTGATGTGATTGAGTTCAAATTTGGAAATTTTGATTTGTTTAAGGAATAAATGAGTTCTTTTAATGCAATCATGATCTTAAGAACGTGAGAAATGTGTATAATGAATGAATGAGCATTGAAGAACATGGAGTAATTATGAATGAGAATTTAATAAATGTAATGTGATTTAAAATATGTAAGTGATGAATTGGGAATGATTGAACGAGAACTAGGAAATTATGTGAGTGTATAATCCTAAGAAAAAGAATGATAAATGTTTGAATGATGAATTGAAAGTGATCAAGTGTATTAAGAATTAAACCTAATTGCAAACTAAATGATGTACAAGTCATGATGTATGAATGATTAAGGTAATGAATAAGATTGCATACCTAGAATAATCAATTGAGCATGCATTAAACATGAGACATATACATGTGTAACTTTGAGCATTCATTTGATTAATCAATTCGTAATGTGTACATGTGTGTATTGTTTGATTTAGAGGCACACATCAACCGAAATAATCTAAACATTGCTGGTTCATCGAGGCAATCATTAACTAGAGTGGAATGTGAGTAACCTAGATGGGTGATCTCAATTAGAAATGTGTTCTGTTAAAATTGTTCGGTTAAACTTGATTTCGTTTTATTGAATTGATATTGATATGATTGTGACACTGATGATTTTAGACAATTGATTATCCGAGGAGTTCGATATTCGGGACTGTATTAGGAGTGTTTTTGAATTAAATGTGAACAAGGAAATTGAATTCTCAACTATTTTTTGAATGCTGGACATAGATCCGATGAACTGTGAAAATTGATTGTGTTCATTGACTGAACGTGATTGATGACATATTATGTGAACTGTTACACTTCATTACATGAATATGTATGTTCATATGAAGGAGTTATGATAGGAGCAACCAACGTAAAAAGAGCTTAAAGCTCAGTTATGCGCATCAGAGCCTCAGGCTCAACGTTTAATGAGCCCGGTATCCACAACGGATATGGGATAGTACTGAAATGAGCTCGGAATCCATGACAGACGCGGGACAGTGAACTAGGTGCTCGGTCACAATAAAGTAAAAATGAAAGTGAGTCTCATTTGTATTTTCATTTGTATCTTTACCTATGTTCATGAGATTGATTACATATAAATGTTGAATTATGTTATGATAATAATGTGAAATGCTTATGTGAAATAAAGTATTGTTGTTGAACTAAGGGAGGTTCCAATCTTGGTTTTGATGATAACAAAACATGCTTAATCACTAATGGTTTAAGTTTAT
>JAOXYD010000134.1:245244-260772 GCA_028565735.1 Pinacopodium congolense | reverse complement strand
TATTATTTTTGAAAAAGATTTAAAGTTAAGTTAAAAATTATACAATATAATATATTTAAGGACTATTTATAAATTTTTTAAATTAAATGACTAATTTATAATTTTTTAAAATTATCCGAAATGGTATAGATATTGACCAGTACCAATACAGTATACTTTTATACATAAATTCGGTACCGGTACTGGTATGATATTCAAAACATTGGTTACACCACCAATAAAGGGAAACTATTAATGATATCCCATTCACCACGTAAAATGAAAAGAGTTGATTCACTAGCAAAGGTTTAAATATAGTTGACCGTAAGAAACAAAGAAAAAAGTCTTCTTTTTTCATCCGTTTGTCCCAAGGTGTGAAGCAGTTCAATAGATGTGCTTACAACAAATTTAATGGCATCATGCAACAAAAACTTCTTCAACTACATTGGCATAACAAAGAAAAGAAATTAGCTTGAATACTATAGAAAAATCTCTTCTTGTTTAGGAATTGTTGTTCATTTCAATTAGTTTCAAATAAGACCTATCTTGCTTGAACCAATAAATAGAATTGAGGTTATAGTTAAAACCGCAAGTAGACAACTAAATCATTCCCGCAGGAGATTCAGACCCATTTCTTTTGGAACCTTCAATAAAAAGATTTATTCTCTTCATATAAAATAAGAGGTAAAACCAATAAATCTTTGTTTTTTGATTCATTCCTGAAGTTGAATACCTCATTCAATAATTATTTTTGATTCAATTTGTAGGAATCAATAAAAAAGGTAAATCACAACCAAAACATTTCATTCTTCACCCAATCCCTTCTATTAAATTGGTTAATTAAATATTAGACAATAAAAAGGTTGGCTTGAAAATAAATGAATTGTTAGTTGTAAAATATTATTATCTTCAAACTTAAACATTAAAGAACAAAGGAAAGGTTCCGACAAATTTTCCTCCTATTGGTTAAAGCAATGAGAGATTTTATGTTACATTTTAAGCTTACAGGGTACAAATTCAGAGGTACTTAGAGGCAATTCTCCTATCAATTAACCAACAAATGAGTTGGAGTTTCATATATATTTATAATATTTGTATTACAAAACATTTCACACCCATTTTAATATCAAATATTTCGATATATCCTAATTCTACTTAATACAATCAACACAAATTTTATTATAAAAATTTTAACAATCGAACGAGACTCATATACAATTTTAAAATTTGATAAATATAAACCAAAACTTGTATTTTATATTTTTATTTGTTTGCTTTATTATATTAAAGGTTAAAATTTGTATATAAACATATGAACATAAATTTTAGTTATTGAATATCTCAGAATAATTTGCCAAAGAGTGAGAAATTAAATTATGTCATCATTAATTGCTAATATAGTAATATTAATGGAAAGTGTGAGTTTTCACCAAAATATTTAGAAAATAACAGTTTTAATTAAGAGTTCGTTTGTTTCATCTTTTAGTTTATATTTTATATTTTTATTTTTGTGTATTTTTATTAGTTTTTGTAAATTTTTTTACTATTTTTTAGTTTTTGTATTATATTAGTTTATTATTTTTTAGTTTTTATATAATTTTTTATGTATGTATTTATAAAAATAAAAATAAAAAACAAACATCTCCTAAATACTCCTAAATAATACTTTTGTTAAATGAATATAAAGCTTAAAGTTAAGGGACTCAAGTGCTGATTCAAAGATTCTAGTTAAGTAGTTTATTTTTTAATAAATTAACCCGAAGATAAAAGAAATATAGATCAATTATATTGAAATTTTATATTTTAATTTTATAAATTATATTTTAATTTTTTATTTATTAACAATATTATTTAATTACTGCACAATTTTTTAATTTTTCAATAATTTATCTCTTTGTAGAATATTTAATTTTCATATATTTTTCTATATTTTATTAATTTATAATTTTTGAAATCTAATATGAAAAATGGATAGAAATTTAAAAAATATAACCTGAAAAACAGAAAATGGAAAAGACTTTCCTGAAAAAACTTCCCAAAGTGAGATGTCCCTATTCTCACTTCTCTCATTATTCTTCTTCTTCAATACTAATCTTTCTCAGTCTCATCCAAGATGCGAACTTTGACTAAACCTATGTTAGATTACCAACACCTTGTCCTCAAATCAGCAATTTTCTCCAGACTCCTCCTGCTTTCTCTGACAATTCTATGGCGAACCCTCCTCGATCCTTACGACACCTCTGCTCCTCTGAACCCTCCATGCCTCTCCTCCTCCTCCTCCGCCGATGAACAGCAAGACGTCGTTTTGTTGCCGAGAATCGGCGCCGCGATTGAGGGCGGTATTGTATGGGACAGTGTTTATTTCGTGAGAAACGCACAATGTGGTTACGAGTACGAGCAGTCTTTCGCATTCCTACCTCTGCTTCCTCTTTTCATTGCATTAATGTCTCGTACAGGTTGGCCGCGCGAAACCCATGTTTTAATTTGCTGTAATTGTTAGAAATATCTTTATTGGGATTTGATTGTTTTATTTGTTGGTGTTCAGTGTTTGCGCCTTTGGTTCCTGTTATAGGGCTTAGAGCTGTGCTGGCTTTGTCGGGTTATGTTGTTAATAATGTTGCTTTTGTGCTCTCTGCAATTTACTTTTTCCGGTGAGTTGTTGGCTTGGATTCGGTTCGTGAATGCTTCATGATATTAATCTTTAAAAGTTTATAATCATTGTTTGATCTTGTAACAGGCTCTCAGTTATCATTTTAAAGGATCCTCAAACAGCATTGCGAGCTTCAATCTTGTTTTGCTTCAATCCTGCTTCCATATTTTACTCGTCCATGTAAATGATTCTGAGTTTCCTTTCTTACTTCATCAAAAACTGATGTTTAGAAACTCGTTAGAGTAGGCATTAAGTCTATCCTTGTGGTTGCAGATATTCGGAGAGTTTGTATGCCCTGTTTTCACTTGGCGGATTGTATCACTTAGTAGCTGGTGCAAATACTATAGCTGTTCTATGGTTTGCTCTCTCGGGTTGTGCAAGGTCTAATGGAGTGCTTAATGCTGGTTATTTCTGTTTTCAGACAATGCATCAGGCTTATGACGCTGCTTTTGTTAAAAAACGTGTTTGTGTAAGTCTTTGGTCTATGATGGATTCTTGTTAAAATGTTTCTGTTTCTTTTTCACCTCACATTTTCCTTGATGCTTGGCAATGCAACATGTCTTTTGCTGTATCTACGTGGTGTTTGCAAGTATGTTGATGCATGGGGTAAAAAGGGATCGATTGTAACTGTTTCATTTTGAACTAGTCGCAATCTGTGTTGGAGCACCTTGTTCCACATGTTATTTTATTCAATTCATTACTTTCAAAAGTATGATTAAACTGTGTCACAGTGATTACTTGATTACCGTGCAAGATGAGATTGGACCATAGTAATTGCTCAATTCTTTGCTAGTTGGCAGTACAGGTCCTCTTTATTGGAGCACTATCTTGCATATGTATTTTCACTCCTTTCATTGCTTTCCAAGCATATGGATACTACAATATGTGTCATGGACGATCACTAGATGAAATGAGGCCTTGGTGCAAAGCCAAAATACCATTGCTGTACAACTACATACAAAATCACTATTGGTATGTTAACATTGAAGAGCTGATCTTAACTTTATGACATGGTCTGTGCTTTTATAGATTACACATTCTGGTACAGTATTCTAGGTGTATGTTAAAGTAGTTTGGATGGGGTATTTTAGTACTACTGCTAGGTTTGTGGAATTTATTTTAACAGAGCTATTGAATGCCAAATATCTGATATCTTGTTGATTAACTCTTTTCAGGGGAGTGGGTTTCTTGAGATACTTTCAAGTGAAACAGTTACCTAACTTTCTGCTTGCATCCCCTATACTATGTTTAGCGCTCTGCTCCCTTCTTCACTTTGTGAGGTTACAACCTGAAACTTTTTTCTCACTGGGATTCCGGGCTTCTACTGAGGAAAGGAAGTCTCTCACTTCATGCTCTTTCCTACAATCAGGTTTGGGATCGAATGATGCTCACTTAAAAGAGGTGTCAAAACCTAAAATGCAAGGTACAGGTTTTTCCTTAAGATTAGAATTATGTGTTGGTACAATATTAAACAGAGATTCATGGATAGAATAATATTTTAATTATGTACGGATTATCAGAAACTTTCCCATATTTATATGTTTAGGTATCATTTGCTATCAATGAACCTCAACGTAAGCATGTCCTAGAAACATGTGACATGTTTTTTGTATCTTTCTTTTAATCTATGCTTATCTGTATACTATATTTCTATTGGATTTAACTTCATCTTTATATATGTATATTAGTATTGATTTTGCCATTAAAGTTTGCTGATGTTTTCTTGGACAGAAAATGAGAACCTTAGGCACCGGAAGGAGACACTACTCACAGAAGATGATCATACTACCCTTCATGAAGAATTTGGTTTAATGGAGAAGCGAGGAGAATTATCTAACTTTATTGTTCCTTGTACCTTGCACTTAGGATTCATGGCAGCCACAGCCTTTTTCGTTATGCATGTGCAGGTTAGCTTCAATCACTCGTTCGTTGTGCATTTGTAAAATCTTGGATTTTATTTAATTTATATCAAACTGGACTGATTTGTTTGAAGCTGTCATCTCATATAAAGCTTGTATTGTTTGTTAATTCACAGGTTGCTACACGTTTCTTGTCTGCCAGTCCTCCTCTCTATTGGTTTGCATCACATAAAATGGCATCTCCTTTGACTGGCAGGAGATGGGCCTATGTAATCTGGGCATATGCTTTAGCTTACATCCTTCTTGGTAGCTTGCTCTTTTCAAACTTCTACCCTTTCACCTGAAAAAGATTGACAGAGGTGTCTTGTTTCCGGCAAGGTGAGAGCTTTTCTCACTGACGATATGTTAGCTTCTTCACGGTGTGACCAGTTCATACAATTTGTGGCATATTCTCTACTTCTCCATCTATCTTATCGGGACAGACACAACTTTCAGATTGCTTTGCTACTTTTGCAAGATCTGAGCCAGCAAATGAGATTCAAGAATTTGCTTTGTCTCCGTCTCGTCAGGGATAGAAACACTTTCCGATTGCTTCGCTACTTTCCAAGAGTTGAGCCAGCAAATGAGATTCAAGAATTAAACACCATAGCTCTGGGAACCTTGGATGCATTTTGGCATCTACTCTAGGGGGTGGCAAAGATGGCCTCAGTCACTAAATTGCTTTGACATTATTGCATCTACTAATTATGGAACAGTTGAGACTAGAGAACAACACAATCTGATCATATAGCTGATTCACTGTAAAATCATTTAATCTTCTTTTGTCTTTTTGAAAATCTTAATCTTCTTTTGTTGTCAGCATGAGTACTAGAGATTTTTGGATTATGAGAAATCACTAAGTCCTCTATTTTCTTCATAGTTCTTGCCATAACCTTTGTACATGTGCATAAAGTTGTGAGAGTTTTAACCTATGGTTTGTAATAACTTTTATTACATCCTAAAGGTTATTGTTATTGTTATCATTTTTGTTATATATAGAACTTTTAGTTGTTAATATTAGGCACTTTGTACTAGTAAATCACGAATATATGTAATAATTTACAAATAATGTGTTTCAAATAAATTATTTAGCAGGATTTAATGATATGAGCATGAATGTCCATTTATGTTAAAATTATTCTTGATAAAAGAGAGAAATTTAAGAAAATTATATGAAAATATTCACTTCAAATGAAAAGAAGGGCTCTAAGAAATGGTTTTTTTAATATGAACATATTCACTATCAAATGAAAAAAATGGCTCTAAGAATGTTTAATACAAGGTCTTAAATTTAAGATGCACGAATATATTTATATTTTAAAAAAAGAGAAATCAAATATTGTTAATAAATATGGACTATAAAAAAAGCCCTATTTAAAAAATCATCGATGATTAAAGAAGCCCCACTCCAAAGGCCCAGACCCATAACCTCTCAGGCCATTGAAACAGAGCAACTGCTCCGTTCTCTGCTTTCTCACTTTGCTGCGACTCTGAAACTTTCAATCTAGGTGAACCCTAAGCTGTAATCATTCACTCTAAGACCTCATACTTTTTCTTCTCGCTCTCTCGCTTTGTGGGTATGTAATTTTTTCTCTCTTTACGGACAAAAGAACAAGTTGCAGTCTCTGTTTGCTTGGATTGCTTTTTTTTGGTGGTACTGCAGCAAAAAATGTCTTAATTCTTTTCTTTGGGGTTTCTTGACCTCATGTTTGTTTCCCCAGAAGATGGGATGAAAAATATACGAATGAAGAGTCTGAATAGATGCATTGTTGAAAATTTGCAAGTAAAGATCAAATCTTAATTTATCAAAAAAAAAAAGATCAAATCTTGATTGGTTTCTTATTCGCATATAAACAAGTCGTTTCTTTCTCTAGCTTTTTTTTTAATTCTGCCTTTTGATGTGCCAACTTTGGGTTCGGAAGAATGATAATCTCTAAGCTTGCTGTCTTCAGCTTCCTTTTCTGCCGATTTAGAAATGGATGATTTGTGTTCTCCCCGTTTGTTTCATAACTGAGTTACGAATAGTTTCCAAAAGTTATTTGTTATGATTACTATGAAGGCAATTAATGTATGCGGTTCATCCAGTAAAGGAAAACTAGAAGTACTCTCAATTTTGAGTTGCCACAATACTTGAATTTTATGCAACACATGTTCTACTTTCTGGTATTTGAATTAATGATAAGGTTTAGTAAAATCTGCTTGATTTCTGAATTTAAAGAAGTGTTTTTGTAAATACTATTGGCTTTATGAGGTTCCTACTTAAATAACTTAAGCATCTAAAAAAATAAAGGAAAAAAAAGAAAAGAAAAAGTGCCATTTTCTTGCTTATTTCAGCCTGTGCATTGAAAAAGTACTGTGATCTTTGTTCCTTGTGCCTGTTTCTCCCATTTTTTGTTTTAGATCCATTTGTTGGTCGATGAAAGATTTCCAATTCTTTCACCTGTATGCTTGTGGGGACTTGATTTTGATGACAGTGCATGGGTTTCTTGGTCTTAGGATGAGTGTGTAAGTTGACTGCACACTTGTAGTTGAATCTTATCATATCAAGATGTCAGCTACAACTACTTCAACTGGTGTGTCAACTGGTGCTCCAAAGGCCTCCATGTTTGCTGCAAAATCTGGATTTGTTATACCCAAGAACAAACTTTCAGGTTCCTTAGTTCCTATCTATAAAGGAGGGAAAAGCAATGATGCAGCTGGTGAAGAAAGTAAGCAAAGTGTGAGGAAAACAAAATGGGGACCGGATCTGACACAAGATGCAGCTGTTAAAAAGGGAAAGGCTTTGGCTTATCAGGTAAACTGGGTATTCTGGGTAAATGAGTGAGTCATTTTTTGGGTTTTCATAGGTTTGAAAGGATTTTTGTGTGAAAGGACTTCAATTTCCATTAAGAAGCTAAGATCTTGCAGTGTTTTTTTTTTAATAATTTGTTTTGATTCATTATTTGAAAATTATGAGCATTTCAATTCTAAGTGGGTTGGAGGCATTTATAACCCCATGTTGTGGAGGAGGGAGAAGTATATTTCTCTCTGAGACAACCGAATAATTCGCTTTTTCCATTGGGTGCTAAAGTACTAGTCTTCCTTGTGAATGGCTCACATGGAAGCTTCCCCTTCCAGGTGCCACTAAGTGATATACAATTTTGGGCAGACTCGATTGGATCAAATAACTCAGCAGCTAAAATCTGGAAGTCTAGATCAAGTTGGCGCTCAAGATTCAGAAGTGGCAGATCAGCATGGAGATCCCAAGTCCAAGTCAGAAACTGTCGGTAAGGTAGGTGATGATGTGATTTTTTTGTTTTTCAACTAGGAATTTGTTGGTTTAGAGGCACTTAAAATTTGTTGGTGTAGAATGCAGAAATTTTGAAACTTGAGAGGCAAGAACTTATAGGTTTGTCTGTTGATCCCTCTTCTGTTTGTTTGTATCATCATCTTTGCTTTCTTTTTTAATTTTTCCTTCATCTTCTAGGTGAGATACTTAAACTGAACCCAAGCTACAAAGCTCCACCTGATTATAAACCTTTGATGAAGGAGGCCAGAGTACCTATTCCTGTGAGTAAAGTTTCCATGGCTCGGTCATCTGATCTTTTCTGATGCTGTGTTTGTGTTGCTGTTTTGAAATGCTTACTCTATTCCATAAAGTTTTCTGAGAAATATAACCGTTCAGCTTCTGACTTATGCTTGGTTATTTCATGAAATGAGGATTAAGATTTTGAGTGACAAGGTTTAATGAGCTGGGGTTTTGAAGTTGATATCTAATGACCATCAATAGCGTATTGTTTATTTATGAAAACTTAGAAACTTGTTCATTTTACTGGTAAGGAGTAAAGTGTACTGTATGGAACTTTCTAATTGGTGCTAAGTTTTGAATTAGCTACATATGTTGCTCAGTGCAAGCACATAAACCTATGTGCTTAAACTTCTTTTTTTTGGATTTGCAATGAGTAGTTCCTAATGCATCTATGGTATATGCTTCTTCATCAGGTCAAAGAATATCCTGGATACAATTTTCTTGGTCTAATATTCGGTTCTCAAAGTGAGAGTCAGAAGCGCTTGGAAAGTGTAAGTAGTTTGGTTGATGAAACTGTGACGCTGCTGCTAAATAGAAAGAAAAGCGAAGCACTGATAGAAAGAAGGGACTTGGGCCCTTTATTGTTTATTGGAAACAAGTTGAGTGAATCTCATTTTACTTTCATTTTCTGAACCAGGAAACTGGAGCCAAAATACGAGTTTATGGTACCAAAGCAAACACTGGAGAAAAGGTATTTGATTGACTATTTTGCCATTTTCCTCTCCTGAATTTTTTCAGATTTACTATACATTGCCCTATCCTGGTTTTACCATGTCTAAGTATAAATCTAGATGGTATTCTTATTTGGTAACTTATTTTCCCAGATTGAAATTTCTCCATCCAATGAGAATGAGATTCGCAGTGGTTATGAAGATTTAAATGTTCATGTATCAGCTGATACATTTGAGAAAGTTGATGCAGCAGTTGGTCTAATTGAATTGCTACTCTCCTCCGTCTTGGTAAGTTTTACTTATTTGAAAAATCAGCACGTAGCTAATTTATTTGTTGTTAGTCCTTTACATATATAGCTTACTTAGACGTTATATTTCATTGTTTATGTGTGCGTCTTTTATGATTGTTTTCTTAAGTGCACCCATTCTCTCTTCTAGTAAGTTGACCTTGGTTATTTTATATGTAGGAAAATCTAGCAGCTGGAGATAATGCATCTGCTGGCAATCAAAATCAAGAGGCATCTAATACTGCAATAAACCGAGAGGTGCAACCGGTGGCTCTTCCATCACAAGGTCCTCAACAGGGCCAATTCCAATACCAGGGCCTCTGGTTCCCAGCAGTCACATCTCAAGCCCAACTGCATCCTCCTTCTGGCTTCATTGTCCCGCAAAACTCTTTTGGACCAACACCAAACAATCCTGTGCCAGTAAATTCTTCTGCCTTGCCTTCAATGTTTGGATCTCAACCTGTTTCAACCTCTGCATCTAATTCAACTCTTCAAACTTCATCTTTGGTTCATTCCTCAGTAGGCATATACCCCTCACAACATTTTCTGTTACCATCTCCTCAACCTGCATCTGCTCAAGCTAATATTTCAGCTCCACTTCCATTGACTGTTAACCAAGCCCTACAAACAGGCATACCGCCTGTTTCGAGGCCATTGATGCCATCCTTGCCTCGTCCCACACCAAATGTTCCACCAAATCTTCAATCTGGGATGTCACTGAATCCTATGGGAAGTACCACTGGGTGGCTTGGTGGCAGTGTTGCACCATCTTTAGGTCCTGTTAACATGGGGCAGACACCCAATACAGTGATTGCCTTGCAGGGTCAACAGTCTGTGGTTCCACCACCAGTTTTCCCTTCCTCTGCTCGACCATCAAATGTTCCTTTAAACCTCCCTAATAATGCCGCACATTTTACTCCTGTTCCACATGGCCAATTGGGGACTTCCTTGGATAATAAACTCATTCCATCATCTCCATCGATTATGGGTGTTGCAGGCCTACCAAATCCAAACCCCATTCAGGGATTGAGACCAACTTCGTTACCTATGACATCCTCATCACAGCCAATGCTTCACTCCGGAATAGGTTCTTTTTCTGCAAACCGGCCAAATTTTACCCCTATAAGACCACTTACAGTGACAACTCCTGGAGCGCAGCATTCACGTCCTGGTGATTTTATGTTCCAAAGTCATCATTCTCAGGATTCAGCCTCTCAGTTGGTTCCTAGGCTGAGTATTCAGCCTGCAGGCCAGAGTTCTGCTATTCTTAGACCAGCAGTGCGAACACTAGTTCCACAAACATCAATGTTTCCTCCACCATCTCCCAATGCAACCCCTCAACCTGGAATGCACTTGTTTGCAAGGCCTCCGATCAGCAACCAGATAGGTCAAGCTCATTCTCGCATGTCTGCTGTACCATTTACTGGGAGCTCAGTTCCACCTAGACTTCCAACATTTTCAAACCATCCAGTTGCATCCCCAAATGCGTTTCTGCAGATGGGGTCTCAAAACTTTAATCGTGGTCCTCAGTTCTCCAATTTGTCTAATCCTTTCCCTTCTAGACCAGGAAATTTTTTGCAATCTCACCAAAATTTTCAAGCACATACAAGTTGGCGGGGAAATGCAATGCCTCAGCAACTTAGTAACAACCTGTCTTCTGGTTCCAGAGTTGCAGCTTCTGGTTCAGGTGGACCTCAAATTTATGATCCATTCTCACCCACTTCTATATCTGTTGTAACTCAACAGCAGGGAGGTCATGTTGGAAAGGGAGGAAGACAGGAAAATGATCCCGAGTACGAAGATTTGATGGCTTCTGTTGGAGTAAAATGAACTTAGCTTAAGTTGTATGGCTTCAAATTAACAGAATTTTTAGCAGGTTTCATTTCCGGAAGTATACACTCTACAGGCATCTGTACGTTAGTAATTGACATTCTGATGTTTAATGTCCTGTACTAAAGCTATGACATTTTCAAAGTGTGAGAAAAAGGCCTTTGGGTTAGAACTGTTGGCCTCGTTAGTGATTTTCGATTTAATGCTTAGGAAGATAGCAATGTTGGACTTGATCATGATGTACTACTTTTCGATCATAGTTAAGGCTTCCATGAATTCAGTGGCTCATATTTTCCCCTTTTTTGGCTTCTGATCTGGTTGTTGACATCATAATTCTGAGTTCATCTTCCAAGTGCTTTGAATTCGTTGTGTACATATTGTAAACCATGCCAAAAGCAACTGAATCTTTATTTGTCATCTGTGTTTATCATATTTGGTAAAAAGATATATATCTTAGACCAAGTTATTACACTTGACACCATCTGACAGCTACAAATTCGCTGTGACTTTGCATATTCTTCCTTGCCACAAGCACTGGATTTATCTATCACTGAAGGTGGTTTTCTTTTTTTTTTTTTTTTAAGGAAGATGATTCTTTGAGTCCAATGTCACTTTCTGGATTAAGGGGTCTCTTTTTCTTGATGAAATATCCAGGCTTGTCAAGTACCTCCTCTAATCTCTATGCAATCTTGCATGAGAAAAGAGAAGTTTCCATTTCTGCACTTTCATGTGCTGGTGTCAATTTTAGCTTCTAATTATGATTGCATGGCTTTGTAGGCATATCTCATCCAATGAAGTCTCCAGTATTTATGGAAATTAAAGATCTTTGAACTCTTCAAGCAACTTGTTAGTAACATTGTCTAGAGCTGTTTGATCCACACTGTTGATATCAGGCTTTTTTGAAATGAATCCTTGAGCTGTTTTTGAGTTCAAAACATGGATCTCAGCAGCCATAACTGTTTGCTACTAAGCAAAATAAGATGACTATTCCTTAACAGCCTACTTATTGTCATGCCTGTATAAGAGCTCCATTGAATCTCTATTTGGATTAATGCTCAAAAAGAATGAATTTTTCTGGGTTTCACCATTATAAAAACCTTAAATCCAAAAATTTGCAAATCAGCATAAAAAAATTAAGCAATGCATTAGACATAAACTTCAATGAGCCTTAAATAAGTAAATTATATCCGATTCATAATAACAAGAGAAGTCCCTAATTACGATTCAGTTGCACTGGATTCAGATCAACAGCATGTTCCCATTCATAATTCTCATATGTACAGGTGAGAGTTTATAGTACATACAGAAGCTGTGAATAACATTCTAATTAGTACTCTATATGGAAGGACCAGATCTAAGTACCCTCTCCAGCTTCTCAGCCTTCAAGTAATCCTTTTCAGATAGAGGTCCAGCAGGAAAGGCTGTGATTTCCACAACAAGATGTGGGGTTGGGAGTTCATCAAACAGAGCCCTTACATTGTTGCAGCACACACTTTCACCATGAGCACTCTCCCTCCTAATTTGACATCCCTACAGAATATTTTCAAGAGATTAGTCAATGATTTTGTTTGAAGTCGGCTGAGATGAAGGAAGAGAAATCAGATTGCTAAATAATTTTCTCAGGTTTTATTACCTTGTGGGAGGTGGCATCTGTAAAATGGTCATCATCAGATAGTAAAGATGCAATTGCTTTAAGAAGACGTCGCCCTTCAGACTTCGAAGGCACCCTATAGTTACGTTTAAGTGTACCCTTCGTCGTGGGATGCCATTTACTCACCAATTTCCTTCTGTCAGATGCTTCCTTGTCTGCTGAAACATAAGCACAAATTCTTTGACAAAGCAAAAAATAGTCAACATCTTGATGCAATATTGGAAAAACAGCTAAATGGGTCTTTTTATGTTGCCAAACTATAGATGATCCCAATGGTATAACCACTTGCTATTGATGGCAAATTCATTTTCAGAGAACAAAATTCAAAGACCCTTTCAAGTATTAAACTTCCCATTTGCTATTCTTAAACCTAAAACTATCAACCTATTGGTATTGCAGAGGTTCAAAATCGAACAGCTAATCCTCTTCTAATTTATCTCCACTCAAGAGTAATTTTCCAATAACAAATGCTTCCAAACTTTCAATCCTTAACAACTAGGACCAAGCAGCAAAATGCAGAGTCTTCCCATAGTCATAAAGATGCAAAGAAAGAAATGGACAAACCTGGTTTGCCTTGAATGTTCTCAAGCCATTTAGAGAACCCCAAATCACCAGATTCAACAGCAACACCACCAACACCATCCATCTCTGAAAACAAAATTAAACAATCAGCAAAGCTCATTCCTTTCCAAATCTCTAACACAAAGTAAACAAACCAAGAGAATTAAGAAACAAGCCATAAACCCATCAAAATAATAGGTACCTGAGACAAGTGGATTGGCCTTTGAACCAGCCAAACCGGCCTTCAAGAGTGCATAGAAAATGCAAAGCCTACCGACCCATAAGACTGGAGCTTCGAGCAAGGAAGCATGGATGGATGCTCTGGAAGCAAAAGATCCAATCTTTCTGGGAAAGATCAAACCTTTAAGAGCTTTTGTGGGGTGGTCAACGGAGAAAGCGGGTAAAAGAGACTTGGGAAGTAAAGGGTGTTCGATGGATCTAAGAATTCTGTAATGAGAAGGTAATGTGTTAATGGAATATACAAGAGAGAGCAGCATGTCTTGACTTGAAGCAGAGAAAAATGGCGGAGCTTCAGCTAAGGGTGTAGCTACTTCCACACTTTGGCTTTGGTAAATTTAAAATAAGTTCTAAATTCCACTAGAATTAAAAAAAGCATTATTAAAACCAAAAAAATACTTCTAAGCTTATAAAAAATATATTTTAATGCAATCATCAAGTTTGGAGTCCCCCAAAATTTTGTAATATAAGAGACCTAAAAATATTTCTAAAAAAACCCTTCCTATAATTTGTTTAAGCAAGGGTTTTTAGTGGCTTATATTGTGTGTGTGAGATATATAGGATTACAAAAATAAATTTTCATCTTTATTTAATCTAATTATAATTTTATTGTTTATCAAATCCATAAAGTTCATTTTTTAACTAATCAACTAAATGAAAGTATTTATTATTAAAAAATTTTGTGTTTAAAGAAACAAAAATAAAAAATAAAACTATTATTTTTGGAGAGCCAATAAATATAATATTGAGGTATGGGCAGGGAACATTATCACTACTTAGAAATCACTATCAACCTTTTGCAATGGTCAAATTATTGGTAATATACTCATCTCATTGACCTTATCCAATATGTGATAAAATATCTCAGTTGCTGTCCATTTCTTATCATGTTCCTTAACTTAGGGTATGCTATTGAATGGCCATGAAGAAAGCAATACAAGCTCCAATACCTTTGTTGGATCACTCTCGCATTTGGCGAATAAAAGTATCACATTAGAAGCAAGTTTGAAGTCGTTTAAAGTTTGATTCAATTTTTTTATTTTTTTATTAATTTTTATGTATTTTAATTTTAATTTTTTTTAAATATTATATGTGTATTTTTCTGTATTATTTTTATTTTCGTATTTAAAAAATAAAAACGAAAATAAAAACAAACCCTTAATTTATTGCCTTTATTTTTTTAAAAATATTTTTATCCATTTTGTATTTTTTTAATTTTATAATGTTTTTTAATTTTTATAATTTATAATTTTTATTTGCATGTTATTTAATTTATATATATTTTTAATTTTATATTTTAAAAAATAAAAAACAAAAATTACATGAACTTTCTGTTTTCGTTTTTTATTTTTACATGTCTTCATTAATTTTTATATATTCTTTAATTTTAATTTTGTTTTTTAAGTATTTTTGTGTTAGTTTTTAAAATTTTCGTATTATTTTTTAATTTCTTTGTTTAAAAAATTTGAAAGAGAAAACTAAAATCATAAACAAAAACAAGCACGCCCCAGATTTGCAGTAAAACAATAATTTTATTCATCTCCAGCTTTGCTTTCATTTTTCTACATTCATATATACATGAGGGGAATGTTTCTTTACATAAATAGTCCCTATTCCTATTATACAAAAGAACATTAAGTAGCACGATTATCAAGAGGTCTAATGCTTCAAAGATGAGGCTCCTGCAAAGCTATATCTAAGATAAGCCAATAAAAAATGAGGATGTTCATTTATATCTTAACAAAACGAACATCATTTTGACCAAAACCAGTTCCACAAGCAGGGCATTTCCTATGGCGGATCTCTAAGTTCCTCTGGATACAGGGACTGCAGAAGAGATGGTAGCACTTCACAATGACAACCTGACACATACCAAGCATAGTTCCAAATAAAATCATCTTAGTCTAGGGATGAAACATAAGGAGATATAAAATCAGTTCGTGCAACTACCTCCTTTGGCCGGTCGGAACACACACTGCATTTGAGCATACTTTTGTATTCATTTATCTCGTCCTGGAGTCGCTGTATTGCAGCCTCCCCGGTTTGAGCAGTCAACTCTGCAAACTTGTTATTTAGTTCCTCGAGCTCCTCCTCCATCTGGAGCATTTAAAGGTATAAGGTAAGGCTAGCTATAAAGGAATATACATAAACATACGCATGGGCTATGAAGATGCATTTTCTCTAATTGTAAGGTTT
>JAOXYD010000134.1:215710-228392 GCA_028565735.1 Pinacopodium congolense | reverse complement strand
CATAAGTAATCTTTCAATCTAAAAAACATAAAATCAAATATGAGATTGACACTTATATTTGCATAGAAATTAAACTAATCAATTATATCTTTAGGTAAATTTATGTTAGAAATTTTAAAATTTTGTACATTAAATCAAAGAAAAAAATAAATTACATTTTAGGATTTATAAAATCTAGATCTTATGAGAAATTTAGTTCTTAAATATATTAAAAGAAACAACAATAACCATAAAAGAATAAGGAATTGAAAAGT
The DNA here is from genome assembly GCA_028565735.1 of Pinacopodium congolense. Taxonomy (NCBI): domain Eukaryota; kingdom Viridiplantae; phylum Streptophyta; class Magnoliopsida; order Malpighiales; family Erythroxylaceae; genus Pinacopodium; species Pinacopodium congolense. The sequence continues at coordinate 228,138 of JAOXYD010000134.1, read as the reverse complement.
TCATTCTTACAATGCTTTTATTATTAGATCCTCTATAAATATTGTTTGAACTTCCTCTTGATCTATCAATTTTATAGTTTTATAAGTTTTAATAAAATAAAGTTCAAAACTTAAAATAATCAATAGTAAGACTTAATGCACAACTAAGATGAGGCTGGCTGTTGTCCTAAAAGGATCGTTGACGAATTATTAGTAATTTTCTTCTTGTTATTATTTAACTTATTTAAATTCGATGAGTGATTTGATAATTAAATTAAATTAAGCAATTAACTAAATAATTCCAAAACAATTTACTAAATTAAGAATTCAATCCTTAAGATATTTATATTTTCATTTTTAACTTTGATTCAATGTTTTATCTATATTTATTTAGATCTTAGAGTTGAATTGTACCCTCTCTTGAGTTATATAATTTCTATCTTCTTACTTAAGTAATCAAAATTTATTCTCAATTAATACCCCAATTCAAAGTATTATTGTGATCTATAGACTCTATTATTTTGATTAGATTCACACTTAACTTAAAATTTTCGTATAAGACTATTTCTAGAAATATATTCAAGATTCTTTACTTAAGGATTCATTTGTTCTCATAAGTAATCTCTCAAACTAAAAAACATAAAATCAAATATGAAATTGAAATTTACATTCACATAGAAATTAAACTAATCAATTATATCCATAGATAAATTGATGTTAGAAATTATAAAAATTCATACATTAAATCAAAGAAAAAATAGACTACATCTTAGGATACATAAAATCTAGATCTTATGAGAATTTAGTTCTTAAATATATTAAAAGAAACAACAATAATCATAAAAGAATAAGAGATTAGAAAACTTATTCTTATGGCACTTTGATAATTGGATCCTCTATAAATATTGATGGAACTTCCCTTTGATCTCTCAATTTTAGATGTTTTAATTCAATTCTCCTCTTCAATTGTGCCTTCAAAATTTAATAAAAATAGCTTGGAATTCACCTCTGGTCTTCTGGTGACAGTTATACCCTTCAAAAGATCAAAAGTGCCTATAAAAAATGAAGTTTGCAATTAAATAGGAGAGTTACCTTCATAGTCTCATAATTGGATAATGGTCGTAGGACTTCTTGTGAGTTGAACATATCAAAATCACAGCCAAAGTCACGATCGTGACTTTAACCATTAAACCCTCTAAACAATTTTTCTTCAATTGTGTTTTCTCTTGAAAATTTCTATAACTTGTGCTATGGTCGTCGCATAAGGTGTGAAACTCACTAATTTGGCACTTTTCTTCCCTCTTTTAATTCAATAAACCATCTAACTCTTTTTATGTATCAAAATGATCACCAAAACCTATAAAAATATTTTTTTTACTAAAATCATCATGAAAAATATCATATTCAAAATTTAACTAAATAAGTATAGAATTCACATGAAAAGTACCCTCAAACTTAGCATTATGACTATAAAAATATGCCTAAATATGTATAAGATGAATATTATCAAATACCCCTCGCACTTGAACAATTACTTATCCTCAAATAACAACTTAGACATTCTACTCAAAATAATTCTAATTAGAAGTTGAAAGTTAATTAAGTACAAAAAATTATGAATAAAAAATATATTTAACATGGGTTACATATCCTAACTCTATTTTGATGAAAAAATTCTCATAGCAAACACATAATTAGTAATAAGTGACCCCTTAGTATACTAAGCATTTAAGTAATTTCATACAGTTCATTACACTAATTCAGTGAAAGATGATTTTAAAAAAATAATCCAAATTCAAATTAAAGCATTTATTTAGATGTTACCTAATTTTTTGATACAAAGACAGATCACCTTGTCATGAATAACCCCTAATTAGCTCAACTAGGATACTCTTTTGAGCTCATTTAAGATATCAATTAGCCTTTTGACGGGAAGGTGAACATCTTACCATAATACCCATGATTACTCAACTAGGTCATGCTCTCAAATGTTTACTAATACCATTAGTAAAGATATTTACTAGTATGAAGCCAACAAAGTGAACATTTGCTCATTTTTTTAACAAACACACTTTTTTTAAAGCATTAAACTACACCCTATCCCAAATTCGCATAACAATCCATATAAAATGTCCTTAAAAAATTAATATCTTACAAAAGGGACCAATACATGTAATTCATACTAAATAAAAAGAAAAAGAAAAGTTAAGATCTAGAAATCAATCAAAAATTGTTCAATATTCACTATATTAAATACATTAGTTACATTGGAATACCTCGATTAACAATCAATTAACAATCAAAATCATTTTAAGATGAAATATCCAATTAATCACCATCAAACTTCCAATAATTCAAGTGTGTAAGGTATCAATATATAGTACATTCTTTTCCCCCATACTTAAGATAAATTGTCCTCAATTTTAGGTTTAACAGGTAAAAATGAAGCATACTAAGTGTTTAAGAAAAATAGAATAGTGCTCCCCTGACAATATGAATCCATGTATAGGCAAGATTAAGATAGTTCCATTCCATATGAATGCTCGAAGAAAAGAAATCAAAACTTGTTTCCATTCCTGAATATAATCATTAAATACAAAATTTGTCTAAATGATTAGATCAAGAGTTATAAAATAACATAAAAATAAGATAAAATGACATAAAAAGAAATCCTATATAAATGTTAAAAAATCATTAATGCAATGAAGATGAAAAGAATTAAATGTCAAAAGGTGTAGTAGAATAAAAGATAACTTAAATGCTAAGTTTAGTTAGGGAAAGCAAAAGCAAGCCGTTGTGGAACAAGTCTTGGAACTCACTGACTTTTATGAGTTACGCAAACCATTTTTCATGAAACTTAGATGCTAAGTTTAGTTAGGGAAAGCAAAAGCAAGCCGTTGTGGAACAAGTCTTGGAACTCACTGACTTTTATGAGTTTCGCAAACCATTTTTCATGAAACTTTGAAATTTTTAAAGACATGATTCATGCTATGGAATACATTGTCTTCTTTAAAAAAATTCAAATTTATTAAACTATATGTGTTGCAAACCCTCCCCCCAACACATCCTTGAACATAATCATTGCATATAAAGCAATTTAGCAAGAAAATTTGATAAGAAGCTCATTGGAACATAAAAATAAACTCAAACTTAATTGCAATCAAATTAAACATGCCAAAATATAACTCTAAATGCAACAAATTCTAAAAAGTAAAGTAAAAAAAATCAAAGATGGGTAAGAATAATGTTAGGTTACTTCCCAAGAAGCATTTGTTAAACTTCATTAACTCGATGACCTTGATTGAGTCTAAGTTTCACTTGGAATGTGACGGGTATAAGCATCACCCGCTTGATCACTAAAATCTTATCCTAGGTATAATTTAAGCCAATGTCTATTAACTTTAAATGTTCTCTTCTCTTGATGTGAAATTTCTACACCACTATAAGGGAAAACTTTGTTATCAATAAAAGGTCTGGACCATCTAGATTTAAGTTTACCTAAGAATAATCAAAGTCTTGAGTTGAAGATAAGAACTTGATCTCCTAATTTGAACTCTTTAACCTTTTTAATGCTCTAATCAAGCCATCTCCTCATCTTATCCTTGCAAATCTTATAGTTATGATAAGCTTCTTATCACCACTTGTCAAGTTCATTCAACTGAACTATACGCATGTGACCTAGATGTTATAAGTTATACTTAATGAATTTAATAGCCTAATACGCTTTATGTTCAACCTCTATTGCTAGATAACAATATTCTCCATAAACTAGCCTATAGGGCGTGGTTCAATTGGTGTTTTTTAAGTCGTCTTAATAGCCCATAGGGCGTCATCTAGTTTTAATGGCCAATCATTCCTAGAGTCTTCAACTGTTTTCCCTAGTATCCTTTGTAATTCCCTGTTTGTAACCTCTACTTATCCCCTAGTTTAGGGATAATATGGGACAGTTATTTTATATGTCACACCAAATCATTTAATGACCTTTTCAAATTATCGGTTATAAAAATGAGTACCTCTATTATTTATAATGGCTTTAAGTGGTCTAAATTGTATGAATAGATTCTTGAGGAATTTGACAACTACCTTAATATCATTCCTTTTAGTAGAATCTAGCCCACTAGGTAGTTAATATAATTAGTAAACCAAGGCTACCTGGTGACCAATGTATAGAGATGTTTATCAGGGGAATGTGTCATTGATGTCTTCCACTACTAGCTTTTCTAAGTTATGATTCTCAAGAAGAGAAAAATGGTTTGTAGCTAGGTTTTTTACCTTTTCTTATCCTTGATTTCCAAATCAAATTCTTGCATGTCTAGCATCATTGTTAAATAGCAAATATCTAATTGTTGAGTGATTTGTATAAACCATGACTTTTGACTTCATAAGATAAGATCTAAATTTATTAAAAGTAAAAACAATCGCAAGCAACTCCTTCTTTATAGTGGCATAACTTTCTTATGCATCAATCAATGTCTTACTTGTATAATAAATGGGTTAAAAGTGTTGATCTTTACATTGTTCGAGTATTATTCCTACTACATAATTACTAACATCGCACATAAGTTAAAAGCATAAAGCCAATTAAGTGCAACCATAATTAGGAAGTCAGTTAAATTTTCCTTTTAAAACATTAAATGCTTGCAAACACTCATCATCAAAATTAAAGACCACTTATTTCTCTAACAACTTAGTAAGGGGCCTATCTTTCTTAAAAAAATCTTTAATAAATCTCCTATAAAGTTGAGCATGCCCTAGAAAATTCCTTTTTTTTTTACTGATGTTGGTGGAGATAATTTATTTATAGTCTTAATTTTAGCTTTGTCCACTTTGATTCCCTTAATCAAAATCCTATGACCAAACACTTCCTTTTGTACTATAAAGTGAGACTTTTCTCAGTTTAGCACAAGATTTGTTTCCTCTCATCTCTTAAGTACTTTTTCTAAATTATTGAAACATAAATCAAAGTAATCACTAAAAATAAAAAAATCATCCATAAATACCTCGACGACTTCTTCAATTAAGTCATCAAATATCACCAAAATATATCTTTGAAAAGTTGTTAATGTATTACATAACCTAAAAGGCATACTCTTGTATGAAAACTTACCATATGGATATATAAAATTTATCTTCTTTTGATCCTCTAAGTCTATAGGAATTTGAAGATAGCCCGCTAATACATTTTGCAAGTAGTAGTATGTATGACCACAAAGTTACTTTAACATCTAATTAATAAATAGTAATGTTAAGCAATTCATATATGTATATCCATTGAGCTTCCAATAATCGATATATGCTCTCTAATTAGTGACGGTAGATGTAAAAATGAGTTCATTCTTCTTATTGGGCACAACCTTCATCCCACCTTTCTCTGGTACTACCTATATATAGGACTTACCCAAGAACTATCAAAAATGGAATATATGATTTCAGCATATGGTACTTTATTTACTTCCAATTCTACCACATCCTTCGTATTAAGATTGAGCCTTATCTGAAGTTATACAATGGACTTATAATCATCCACTAACAAGATTTTATGGGTGAAAAAAGAAGGGATGATCTCTTTGATGTTTGATATCTTCCATGCCGTTGCCCACTTATACTACCGTAAGACACGCAATATTTTTTTCTTTTAAATTGAGGGTTTTAATTTACTCTCGTTTTACTTATCTACCTCATCAAATATTATTTTCCTTGTAGTTTTTATTGGTTTGCTAGCATCTAAGTATTCCTCTTACTCTAAAATGTCAAGACTAATAATTTTCTCCTGCTCTCTTTAAATTATACAAGTCTCTATTGGATCTTGTGTTATCGCTTCTTCAAAAACATCAGAACTTTTAATATCAATTGCACATAAATAAAAACAAGTATCATCTTTATTTATAGAATGTTTCAACAATTCAGAGATCTTAAACATGATTTCTTCATCCTCAATCCTAAGTATTGGCTTGCTACTCTAAACATTTATTAAAACCTTGACAGTAGCTAAGAAGGTTCTCCCTAAGATTAATAGAATCTCTTCCTCGTCATCCATGTTTAAAATCTCAAAATCCCCTAAAAAGATAAATTTATCAACCATAACCAAAATATCTTCAGTTATTCCTTTAGAATATTTAATGGATCTATCAGCCAATGGAATGCTCATTCGAGTTTGTTTTGGTTTATAGTTTAGAAAGTTTTTATACACCTAATTCACTTCCCTTGAGGTGTGCCATCTAGGGATAACAAAACTAAACCCACAAATAAGGAACCAAAGCTTTGATACTAATTATTAAGAGAAAGGCATTTTTAACACAATTAAAGTAACAAGATAATGTGGTAGGTAAAGTGAACCTTTCCCAATATATATAATGATAGTTTAGTAAAGGGTTAATAGTTAAAAAAGTGATTAACTTTTACATATTTTTTTAGTTAAGTGATCAACATTTTCAAAGTTTTAATTGAGTAATTAACATTTGCAAAGTTAATTAGTTGAGTGAAAAAGGTTGATGCCGCTAGTCTTCGGTGATGGACCTGACCCGACTCAGTCCACTCCAACCTTTTTACTTCTTCTAGTTGATTTTTTAAACGTTAATCACTCAATTGAAAATTTTTCAAAGCTTAGTCACTTAACTCTAAAAATGTGAAAAGGTTAGATTAATAACCTATTTTAAAATTTTTAATATAGATTCATTTCATAAATTAATATTTTTACATAGTATTTATAAAGACAATTAAAGTATTTAATTATTATTAAAAAACTACCGGCATAATCCGCATCCGAATAACCAATCAATTCAATGAATGCATTCCTAGGATACCATAAACCTAAAGATGATGAACCAATCAAATATCTCAAAATTCTCTTTACGGCCATTAAATGAGACTCCTTAGGATTTGATTGAAATCTAGCACACAAGCACACACTAAACATGATATCGGGTCTACTAGCGGTTAAATATAATAAACTACCGATCATACCTCGATATTGCTTGACATCCACCGATTTACCTTCTTCATCTTTGTCTAACTTGGTGGAGATGCTAATTTCTACAAAACAAGAAAAAATCATTTCATTTTAGGTACCCACATTGATTTGGGTCCTTGGGGGTTAGACAACTTTCTAGTTCCTAAGGCCTTTGGCAAACTAGAAAAGCTAAGGCCTTGTTTACTTAGGCTTTTATTTTTAGTTTTGGTTTCCTATTTTTCTAAATAAAAAAATCGATAAAGAAAACACACTAACACAACACAGAAATCGATAAAGAAAACACAATAACCAATACAAAATACAACAATCATAATAAAAAATCATAACCCACAACCTAACTGAGCATCATTACATTATGCAAGTTTAAGGTTTTATTGCTTAGTAAAATAAATACATCAAGAGACAAAGGTAGAGGTATTTAAATTAAAACATGCAGACAAATAGTTTTGGGACCTTATACATTTAAGAATATAGAGGAGATTACCATGTAAAACACCTTTTTGTCTCTTTTTTCATTATGTGCAAATAGATGCCTTATGTACAATGGACAATAATGGATGATTAAGTTAAAAAGAGAGAGCTTAGTGTGATTAATCACATGGAAATGATGGCTCTAATTTTGAATTATAAATTAATTTTTCTAAAAAGAGTTAGGTTGACAGTGGAGGATTTATCATTGTCAATTTAATATTATCAATTATTTTTAAAAATTAATTTAAGAATTTATGATTGTGTTAATTTAAATGATTTTTATAATACAAAATTTATATTATGTTAATTTAAGCTTTAAACTAAAAGAGTTTCCTAGGGTTAGAATTATGACACAATTTATAATTATGTCAATTTAAGAAATAGATTGATTTCTATAATATTAAACATTTATAATATTATTAAATATAAATACCCAAACTATATCGCACAAAGAAAATATATTTTATAGCTTGAGTTTTGATTTTCTATTTTTTAAAATATGAAAATTAAAAAATAATATGAAATAAAAATAGCAATAAATATAATATAAGAACTAAAAAATAGTACAAAAATTCAAAAAATACACAAAATTAATGAAAATAAAAAATAAAAACAAAAAATTCAACAAAACAAATTCACAACTTTATTGTCACAATTTTATTAAATGATTCTAAAATTATGCTCTTACATTAGTATGTATAAAAAAATTAACAAATTGAGAGCAAAGGTTTAAATTTTAATATATATTATTGGGAATTTGAAACATTAAATAAAAATAAAAATATTTATCTAAAAAAAGGATTGATTATGGATGAGAGAGAGAGAGAGCGAGTGCGAGCGCCCTCTAGAGACCATTGATTTCCTCACCACCGTGTATTTCTCTCTCTAAAATCCGCTTTCGAAGACGAGGTGGAAATCTAGTGCTTCATTTTCTCGGTGGGGAGGAAAATTAGTGAAAAATTATTATCGTTAGTTACGGAAAGGATACGAAAGATTAAGCTTTTTTCGATCTCTGTAATCAGAAGTAGTGAATAAAAGAAGAAGAAAGAAAATGAGTTCGGATTCCGTTCCGTCGAACACACATGGAAATCTCGACGAGCAGATTAATCAACTCATGCAGTGCAAGCCCTTGTCGGAGCAAGAGGTACCCTTTTCGTGACAACCGTTAATTTCCAATTTTGGCGTGCTTTTTTGTGGTTTGTAATTTTAAAGCTGGAGCCTTTGAAGATTTGAGTTGGGTGTTTGAGCGAAATGGGAATGGATCCGGTTTGTTTGGGGTTCTGGGTCGAACGAATCGGAAGAAAAGCTTGCACTTTTGATATTGTCTTTGGGAAGAGCTTTCTTTTTTTGTTCCTTTCAGGTTTGAGTTTAAGGGATCTGATTTTGTGAGTTGGGAATAGCGTAGTGTGAATGAAACTGAATCAGATCCGTAAATGGGCCTCTTTTTCTCCAACTCATACTTTGAATCAATATAAGAGTACTCAAAAACATCGACTTCTTACAGTTTTCAAAGTCGAGATTTTGAAATCGGTACGCAAATTAAACGGATGATGAGAGGAGAAGTGAATTTTTATTTCCGAATTTGTGAAGTTACCAAGCATTTTGCAGATCTCTGAGTAACTTAATTTTCTATTAGTGATACGAATCCATCTTTTGATTTAAAGGTTGATGTTGGGATGTTGAAGTGTATGGTTCTAAAGGGATGGCTATGCTGCCATATTAAAACTGTAATTTAAGTGGCTATGCTCAAAGTATAAGCTGTCAAAGGTAATGTAACTTAGTAATGATTGGTGATATTTAATACCTGGTCATGAGCTTGGTGGTATAGAATGTCAATAACCTTTTTTTGATCCGTTGTCCAGGTGGTTCTTGAGATAATGATGATTTTTGTTGATATAGGTCAGGGGCTTGTGTGAGAAGGCTAAGGAGATATTAATGGAAGAGAGTAATGTTCAGGTACTATCTCTGTCCTTGTTTGATTCATCCTGCCTTCTGCTCCCTTTCTTTTCCTGTTTAATTAAGTCAGTTCGTGTGCCATGGCTTTTTAGGGAAGGAATAGAGGGTGGATAAGGGCTTCTCAGCCATTTGATTGAGATAGTTTTCTGCTGTGTTACAGAAAGGCTTGTCTGTGTGTGGTTAAGTTTACTCTATGAGAGTTCATACAAATTTTGGCACATTTATGAAAGGTGTTTTAATTGAAGGCTAGATTTTAATCAAGATTTTCAAGCACATTTGATGCTGCTGGTTAATATTTTAATTCCCTTTATGTCATACTCTATTGATCTTGTGATGTTGAGTTTTCTCAATGGTAATTGGATCTCTTTTGGTTTGAGTGATGCAGCCTGTAAAAAGTCCTGTTACAATCTGTGGTGATATCCATGGTCAATTCCATGATCTTTCCGAGCTTTTTCGTATTGGAGGGAAGGTACTTTTTCTGATTGTTGAAATATGTAATTTCAGGTAGTTTTTATCTGTGCATTGCATAATTTACATGGGATTGCTGGCATCCCAAAACTAAATTTCATTGATTTTACTTTATTACTGTTTTAGTGTCCAGATACAAATTACTTGTTTATGGGAGATTATGTTGACCGGGGCTATTACTCTGTTGAAACTGTAACTGTGAGTATCAATTTCGTTTTTCTCTTCATATTGTTTCCTGAATCCTGATTTTTGTGCTGCTTTTTGTTCTTCCCCTCATTTGATCCTGTCAAGTAAATGGGAAATATTGGAGAACCACAAGGACTGACCTCTGCTGTAAAATATGTTGATTTTCTTTTTGGTTCTACTTGACAAGCACTGACATAGTTGTTATTTCTTATTGTTTCTCTGCTTTCTTAACAATTCAAGTTTCAGTGTTGGTGTACCTGGCTTTTCTTCCTCTTATTTTTGTAAAGAAATTAAAATGGTATATTTCAAACTTGATAATCATTTGATTGAGGCTTTTGACGTGTGCATTTTACTCATTGTTACTTACTCAGCTCTTGGTAGCACTGAAAGTACGTTATCCTCACCGTATTACGATTCTTCGTGGAAATCATGAAAGCCGCCAGGTACTTGTCAGCCTTTTTTATTTCTTTTCGTCATGTAATTTAATTCAATTTAATTATCTTGAGATGATAGTGTTGATAATAGAGGTTTAAGTATACAGGTTGAATTTGTTCTTCCAGGTGGCTGTTAATAAAAGACATCTTCCCGCGTTTGTGCTTTGAATTGAGATATCAAATTGACTGTGTACTGATTCTGCCCGTTTGTTTGCTATTGCAGATTACTCAAGTTTATGGCTTCTATGATGAATGCCTGCGGAAGTGAGTATTTTCATTCCTTGGTAGTATGTACATTGACTGCTTTAGTTAGTTTAAGATTCTAGCCATGAATCCTTGATTTGCCAACATTTCTTGATAATTTGTGTTGAAGGTGGTAATAAGTAATGCTAGGTAATGAAGGCGGTGATAAGTAATGTTAGGTAATGACTGTTCATGATTGACAAGTGAGCTTCGAACATTTGATTGTGGGCTCTTTTCTTGCAGTTAAAATGTTATTCGCCTAGCAAAAATGCTGCAATTTTATGTATATTACATTGGTATGATAGATCAAGTTTGAGTTAGTGAAACTGAATTGTGTTCTGATCAGAAAACCTAAAATATAGGCTGCACTTCCATAAATATTCAAGTGTTCTGTTTAGTGCTTTATTCAAATGACTATATCTGGGTTATTTTGTAGGCTGTTTTGCTAGATTTATATGAGCATAATTATTCTGATACTTACTTGCAGGTATGGCAATGCTAATGTTTGGAAGGTCTTCACGGATCTGTTTGACTATTTCCCACTGACAGCATTGGTCAGTACGAGCATACCTTGAAACATAAAATTAAATTATCTGTTCTTGCCTGCAATCTTTGTTCTCACACGATAAGTTGCAATTTCATTACATGACACAATATTCTGTACTCATTATATATTTCTTTTCTTGCATGAAGGTTGAGTCAGAAATATTTTGTCTCCATGGTGGATTATCTCCCTCCATTGAAACCCTCGATAATATACGTAATTTTGATCGTGTTCAAGAAGTTCCCCATGAGGGCCCTATGTGTGATCTTTTATGGTCTGATCCTGATGATCGTTGTGGGTGGGGTATCTCACCAAGGGGTGCTGGCTATACTTTTGGCCAAGTAATGTTGCATTATCTCATTCACTTTCTATTCATTTTCTCTTTTCATATTATGTTCTTCCCTTAGCATGCTAAAAATCAATTTCTTTTTTGTAGGACATATCAGAGCAATTCAATCGCACAAATAATTTGAACCTCATTGCCAGAGCTCACCAGTTGGTTATGGAAGGATATAACTGGGGTCATGTAAGTACTTCTCTGTTGCTTTTTCCGATATATTAATTCTTGTTCTGATGAAGTTTCAGTGATGGTGCTTTTCTTCTCACAGGATCAAAAAGTCGTTACCATATTTAGTGCGCCTAATTATTGTTATCGCTGTGGAAACATGGCATCTATTTTGGAGGTTGATGACTGCAAGGGCCATACGTTCATTCAGGTTGGTCTCTCTAAGGAACTTGTAAATTGTTTTTTGTTACTTCAAGTAGAATGAAGTAGAACTAAGCTTGAAATTCATTGAGAGAGCACCTATTTTGTAGTTCGAGCCTGCTCCAAGGAGGGGTGAGCCAGATGTGACCCGAAGAACACCTGATTACTTCCTATAATGCAAGCTGGCGATTCATGGCAAACACTCCCGGCCATTGCCTCCTGGTTGGTTTACTGGTGAAGGCATTGACAACTTTAGGAGAATGGGCAGTCAAAGCTTCCTTAACTAGATTGTTTCTTTGATCTTGCTCAAAGTTTCTGCGAGACAAAGTAGCGGACCCAGCGAGGCAATATTGTAGCTGCATATTACTATCGGGTGGTATCATTTTCGATTTGTCGACTTGATTCTGCCTCTGTTGCTAATATTTACATTTAACCTTTTCTATATTTAGGAGGATTTTGTTGGGTGTGGAG
>JAOXYD010000134.1:135456-154800 GCA_028565735.1 Pinacopodium congolense | reverse complement strand
AAAATATACAAAAATAAAAAACGACAGATTAAAGCAAACGACCTCTAAATTTTATTGAGAATATCATATAAAGATTGATGAGTTTTAGTCTATGCTTATTACATGCATTGATATAATAATTATTTATCAAATTGGAAAATAAGATGAAATCATACCTATGTATTGATGCGGTGTATATTTGTGTCACCTACTCAAAAAGCTTGAAAATTTCTTGATCAAGGAATAAATTAAAGACAAAGGTTTAGACTTGAAAACTTCTTGATCAAGGAATAAACTAAAGACAAAGTTTTAGACTTTGTAAGTATCTACTTGGTCTTACTAACACAACAAAAATTCCATCCTTTTCTCTGTTTTTGTGGGATACTTAAGTCAACTTGTGGGTCATTTAAGAAGCGTGCATAGAAATTTGTGTACATACAAGCTAACAATGAAACTCACAATCCCTATTTTGTACGTGTAAATTAGATAAATTGTTAAATAAAAGTAATTATTTGATCACATAAGTTAATTACTCAGAATTATGTGGTAATTTTGATTCAAGCAGTATTAGCAAAGACCAGAATATTTTTACTCTTAATTAACTATTTTTTAAAAAGTTTTCTAAGTGAATTGTAACACTTCTTTATTTGGATTCAAACTTACAATCTAGATTTTTGAAAATTTTGCTTTATTAATTGGACCATTTTCTTAAAAAATAATATGCAATTTTTTTTGACGTAAATAGCAAAATTTATCGCCTCATACGCGTGCAAATATGTCATCTACCCCATGGATGTTAATTTTGATCATTATGGTCCGGAAGCTTTTAATTTGATTGTTTAGTTATAATTATTATTTTTTCTATTCCTTAATAAACTAATGTTAAAACCAGAAGCTTGCAGGCGAAGTAACGTTGGCAATTACTTGTCAAAGTACCGAACTACTTAAAGTGTCATAGAGGTGGCGATCGTGAACAAGTCAATAATCTCACTTTGTTTGAAACTAAGGATGACTTCCATTGACATTGAATTCGTCACAACATCATAGCAAATAGTATAGAAAACATAAAATCTTTGACTGTAGTGGGGAAAAAATTATAATTGGTTGAATGAAAGAAAAGGGTGTTCCAAAGTTGCGGTTTTTTGGGGTAAGAAATGGAAGCATCACTCCTAATTGTTCTTAGTTATTTGGTACAAAAAACCAACAAAAAGGAGGAGAAAAAAAGGTAAAATCTTTGATTGTAATGGAACAAAAAAATATCATAATTGGTCGAATGGAAGTAAAGGGTGTTCCAAAGTTGTTTTTTTGGTAAGAAATGGGAATATCACTCCTAATTGTTCTTAGTTATTTGAACAAAAAACCAACAAAAAGGAGGAAAAAGGTAAGATCTTTGATTGTCATATAACCAGAAAAAAAAAAACATCACAATTGGTTGAATGAAAGAAAAGGTTTTTCCAAAGTTGCACTGTTTTTGGTAAGAAATGGAAGCATCACTTCTAATTGTTCTTAGTTAATTAGTTCATAAAACCAACAAAAAGGAGGAGAAAAAAGGTAAAATCTTTGATTGTAATAGAACAAAAAAACACCATAATTGGTGGAATGAAAGTAAAGGGTCTTCCAAAGTTGCGGTCTTTTTGGTAAGAAATGGAAGCATCACTCCTAGTCATACTCCTAGTCATGGTCTCCTATGTTCATCCACGTGGTTGGAAAATGTGACCCTTTCTCTCTCTAAATGCACTTTCTATTAATTTTCACTCTCTACGTCGTCTGGTCTCTCTGTATATATAAGTCGATCATCAAGTCGAGCTTGGCATTAATAGTGTAGCTTTGAAAAGCTTAAACTCTATATATATACAGAGATGGGAGATATGCCAGAGAAAGTCTAAAGTGAACCAATATTCATAGTCTATCCTTTAAAATGTGGATTGCTCTTCCAAAAATACCAAAAACTATCTCATCCATTTTTGGGGTCTTATCTCCATAATTCAAGGTGATGCTTTTTCTTACCTATATTGTCAAGTTTTCTTGGTTTTATCCAGTTTGTTTGGTGCTTCTTCTGTTTAGGTTACAGAGAACGGCCTGCAATGGTAAAAAACCTGTTCTTTTTTGGTGTTTTGCAGCGAAGAACGTTCCTTTGGTTGTTGTTAGATTGGAATGTGATTCATTCTCTCTAAAGATTGGTCCTTTTTCACGTGACATGCGAGTTTATTCGATATATTACTTGTTCGTTACTGCATTGGGTTCATAGATTTCTAAGTTGATGTAAAAATGCCAGCTTTTTCTGGTCCTGGGTCTTCCTTTTTCATAGATTCTGGTGGCAAAGAAATGAGGTTTTTTTTTTTTCCCCTTTGGATTCAGGATTCAAGCTGTTTAGAGTTTGTTCTTGGCGTTTCCCATTGTCAGGTCGCTTGGCTGCATTTTGATTTAGATGTTTATAAAGTCTGAATCCTCCATTGCAGCTCTTTTTTGGCCTGCTTAACTAGTAATATGTTTGAATAAAACAAATGTTTTCTTTATATAAGTCTTGACATTGTAGTCTCATTTTGGAATTCTGTACATGCGATATGTTGAAGAGCTTGATCAATTTAAGCATCCATAAGCAACTGGATAATGTCTCTCTAATATCAACTGTAATTTTGTGTTTGTTTCAACAGGAAAGCAGAGCATATAGATTGCTGGAAACACGATTCCCTTTCGAATGGGAATTTCTTTTAGATGTTCATTTGCTTAGGATAATGATGTGGAATATGCCATAGAATCTGTTAAAGTGAAATCTATTAGCTTTGAAGATGGTGAAGTGAAAACACCCCTATGATCAGTTAGTTTTGGTGGACAAGATCTGTAGCCATTGATATTGAAATATTTGGGTTCTGGCAAGATGATAGTAGAAAGATCTATCAACTTTAAGGGAAGAGAATTTGATAAACTGATATCGATTAAGGATACAAATACAAAAGAGGTTGGAAATGACTCACTGTGCCGTTATGGCCTTGCAACAACAAAATTTTTGCCATTTTTTGATCCCAAAAATCCCAAGCATGAGGCTGCCGTAAAGTTGCAGAAAGTGTACAAAAGCTTCCGAACCAGGAGAAAGCTCGCAGATTGTGCTGTTATTGTGGAGCAAAACTGGTGGGTTGCTATTGCTATGTTCATGACTTTTTGACAATGCATTATCATTCTCTAACATAGTTATATGACAATGTTTTAGGTGGGAACTCCTAGATTTTGCAAAGCTCAGAAGGAGTTCTATTTCATTCTTTGCTACTGAGAAACATGAAACTGCTATTTCGCGATGGTCAAGAGCAAGAACAAGAGCTGCAAAAGTTGGGAAAGGTTTATCAAAGAATGAAAAAGCTCAAAAACTTGCTTTACAACATTGGCTTGAAGCAGTAAGTGTTGCATAAATAATTGCAAATGAATGTATTCTTTTTCACGTTCATACTAATCATGAATTGATCGTCTTTTATGAAAAACAGATCGATCCACGTCACCGGTATGGACATAATTTACAGTTCTATTACATTAAATGGCTTCAATCTAAGAGCAGAGAGCCCTTCTTCTACTGGTAACTTGCTGGCATGTTTTCTTTTCATTCAGTACCCATGTTATCATTATCAATAAGTCAGAAGAGATTCAGTTGGCACTTAACACATTTTTGGCATATCACCTGCAGGTTAGATATAGGAGAAGGGAAGGAAGTAAACATTGTTGAGAAATGCCCAAGATCAAAACTTCAACAACAGTGCATCAAATACCTTGGTCCGGTGAGGTTTTACAAACTCTTTGCTCTTCCATTAGTATTACTCGGTTTAAATGGTTTCACTGATAGATTCTGGCATTTACAGATGGAAAGGAAGGCCTATGAAGTTGCTGCAGAAGATGGAAAATTTATCTACAAGCATACAGGAGAGCGCGTCCATACCACAGATGATGCCAAGTGGATTTTTGTGCTTAGTACATCCAAGGCATTGTATGTTGGCAAGAAGAAGAAAGGCACATTTCAGCATTCAAGCTTCTTGGCTGGAGGAGTCACAACTGCTGCCGGTAGATTAATTGTTAAAAACGGTGTGCTCGAGGTATCGCTATAACTATCCTTGGTGTTCAAAACTGATTCAGTTGGTGTTATATAGTCTATTAACATTCACTGCTTTTCACAATCGACAGGCAGTTTGGCCTCACAGTGGTCATTATCGTCCTACAGAGGAGAATTTTAAGGACTTTCTATCCTTTCTCAGAGAAAACAATGTGGACCTAACCAGTGTGAAGGTACAAGAACAAATCTCTATATCTGGTTTCCGTGCCTGAAAACTTATTTGTAGAAAAAAATTGGGGAACATTAAGCTGTAATCACTTTCTTTCTCTTGATTCAGACTGATTCTTTGGATGAGGAAGAAGGCACACTTTCTAAACAAAGAAGCAGTCAATATTTTAGAAGCAACTCATGTGATGAGGACTTCTATTGCATGTTTAATGCCTTGGACGGTGAAGAAACCAATGTTGCAGGCTCAACTCAAGGGATGGGTGATTCGGTTGAAGAAGATGCCTCTGCTGCATTGGAACAACAGAAGTCACAGAGAGTAGACAACTTTAGTAGAAAACTAACTAATCTTGAAATACCAAAAAGGGTTGAATTGTTCAAAAGGGTGGATGAAGATGCGTCTATCGAGCTCCATGGCAATATTGTGTCTGCAGATTCTCAATTGAAAGGTGGCTATACATCTGCAGATAAGAACACTGATAGAGAACAGGATTACATGGCTCCAAATAAGAAATCTTTCCGTGAAGGATACGAGGACAATGAAGTAGAAAACATTCCTAAAGAAGCAATCCTTCAAAGGATTAACTCTAAGAAGAAAACACATTCATATCAGCTGGGGAAGCAGTTGTCTTTCAAATGGACAACAGGAGCAGGTCCAAGGATTGGCTGTGTAAGAGACTATCCCTCAAAACTCCAATTCCTGGCTTTAGAGAAAGTGAACCTGTCCCCAAGAGGTGCTACTTATCATTTGAGACCAAGAAGTACCACCATACTGAGCAGAAAGTTCTCTGTAGCCACTAGCTTTGCAGGCAAATTGACTGCAAATTCACCATTGTTCACAAAAGGAAGTTTGCCCAAGAGAAGTCAAATTCGACTATGAAACACAGTGCTCCCTATTGTTCAGAAGATATTCATGACTTCCAGTAGATAGTGCACATGAATGTGGAATAGATTCCAATTCTTTCATTATTTTTGCGAATACAGAAGATGATAGTATAGGAATTCTTTGTCATACATCTCCTTTCTTTACACAATTCTGTTGTACACTATCAGATGAAATTTGTTAGACTCTCTTGGGTTTTGAAGCCCATTTCCATATCAGGAATTTGTTCGATCTGTTCAACTATCAGACTATCTACTGCACCTCAATGTAGACCAATTTGTATGCAGAGTTTGGCCCAAGATTAGGTTTTGAATCTAAAAGAACCAACTTTTATGGTGAAACTCTCTTGCCCTCTATGATGAAGGAATATAAAAAGCTGGGCATAAGGGACAAAAAGACAAAGTGACCGCTTGTTGGTCTTGTGAAATGTCATAAGTTTGTAAGATTTGGAAAGAGTCCATAATCGAAAGGCCAATTGCTACTCTCCAAAGTTAAAAAGCAGCAAAAGCTCGCATAAAGTTGCTAAAGTTAAAAAGGAACTGTTGTTGGTGGAAGTAAACTCATGTCTTTTTAGAAAAAAGGAACAGAATCTCGAAGTCCCAGAAAGCTTTAAACTTTATGTGAATATTATCAATGTCGTATCTTCCCTTATTCTGTATCCGAGATTCAAATTCATTTCACTCCTCTCCACATCAACAAAAGTTGAAAGAAAAAGAAAAGGGTTCGTCTTTTTAACTCTCATCCCGCTGGAGGTTAACTCTGCAAGCACTGCAACTACTGCTGATACTACATTCTGAGCTGTATTATGGCAGCTGACATGAGTGTAGCCTGGGCCAAAAGGCTGAACTGTGATATACCCATCAAGGGTTTTCTAGGTATGGCTTGTAAAGTCCGTGCTTTTAGAACATTTAACTTCATCTTCACCGTGATTTTGTTCTTGTGTTCCTGTTTCTGTGCCTTTTCTGATGAGCTTGCAATGGTGTCAGTACCACTTGGTTTTGCGATTTCTGGAGTTGATAGAGATAATCTGGTGTCTCAAAATGGGATCTTTGCATTTGGGTTTTTGGAGGGTGGCCAAAAGGATGATAATGTTGATGGTTTGTTAGTGGGTATTAGATATAACTTAGGGAATGATGCTGCAAATGTGCCAGTATGGACTGTTGGTGGCGGTCTTAGGGTTTCTAGGAACTCCACAATCAAGCTCTCCATGGATGGGAGGTTGATTTTGTTTGAAAACCCCAGTGGCTTGATTGTGTGGAGTAGCAACACTTCTACTCTAGGTGTTCAGAGAGCTAGTCTTTTGAATAATGGCAACTTAGTTCTTATGGGAAATGGGAGCAATTCACTCTGGGAAAGTTTTAATAGCCCAACAAATACTCTCCTTCCCGACCAATCTCTGCATTTTCCACAAACCTTAAGAGCCCCTTCAACAAAATCGATTTCGAGTTATTATAATTTTGTGATTCGCCATTCTGGAGAACTTGCCCTTGTTTGGGAGAACAATGTGACTTATTGGAGGACTCATTTAGGACTTTCTGCTGATATCAAAGAAGCAAGATTTGATTCTAATGGTCTGTTAGGGCTTATTGATGATACTAATAGAACCGTTTGGTCTGCAGCTAGCAAGGATTTTAAAGACCCTTCTTTGGCTTTGAGGCATCTAAGGATGGACTCTGATGGGAACTTGAGAATCTACTCATGGGATCCACAACTTCATGAGTGGACGGTCGGATGGCAAGCTGTTGAAAACCAATGTGAAGTATTTGGTGCTTGTGGTTTGTATAGTTTATGTCGATTTAATTCCACAGGACCCATGTGTGATTGTCTCCACCAGGATTTGGTTAACCAGGAAACTGGTCTTTCCACTGTGGATTACAGTAGTTTTGGGTGCAAGAAGATGGCCGATTTAGGAAATTGCAAGATGAATACAAGCATGACAATTCTGCAACAGACTGTTCTATATGGTGTTTACCCCCCTCAAGATGTTGATATGATGTTAAGTGAGAAAGCCTGCAGAGATTATTGCTCTAATGACAGCACTTGTATTGCAGCAACCTCAAAGAATGATGGTTCAGGAGTTTGCACAATTAAAAGGACCAGCTTTATTAGTGGCTATAGGAGCCTTTCAGTTCCCGCTACATCTTTCCTGAAAGTTTGCTTGGTCCCTCAAGCTGTTTCAGCTCGAAGAGCTGATCCTTTCCTTATCAACCCAATTCCTGTGCAGTCAAAGGGATTCATTCATCATGAGGGTGACAAGAAGAAGTTTGTTGGAGCTATTGCTTTGATAGTTTTGGTAACGGTCACAGGTTTTCTGACCATTGAAATGTTTGTATTGTGGCTTTTCTGCCGCACAAGGCAAATGAAGGCTCGAACAAGGATTCCGTTCGGCAAAGATAGTCAGATGAACCCTTATTATAGCATGCTTGTTAGGTTCACCTTTGAAGAGGTAAAAGAGCTAACTGCCAACTTTTCAGATAAACTTGGTCCCTCCACTTTTAAAGGTTTACTTCCAAACAAAGTTCCGGTTATTGCTAAGATGTTGGATGATGTAAAAGCAAATGAGAAGGATTTCCGGTTGGCGGTCTCTACCTTAGGTGGAATGCATCATCGGAACCTAGTGCCGCTGAAGGGTTTTTGCTTTGAATCAGACCATAGATTTGTCCTGTATGAGTATGTCCAAAATGGCTCACTGGATCAATGGCTATTCAACACGGAGGGAGAACCGAACGAACGAAATTGGCAGCAGAGGCTGGACATTGCTCTTGGAGTTGCACGAGCCCTTGCATACATGCACTCAGAATGCCAGGTGCCTGTGGCTCATGGGAATCTGAAGCTTGAAAATGTCTTGCTTGATGAAAAACTAGTTCCTAAATTGACAGATTTTGGACTCAGAAACTTACTTCTGAAGGAGACAGCTTCGTCATCAGAGTCTTTATCAGAGGGAGACATATACAGGTTTGGGGAGATGCTACTTCAAATTGTGATGTACAAGAGGGATGTATTGAGTGAAAATTTTCATCATTTAGTTGGCAATATCAGTGAAAAGCTGAATATTGAGGACAACATGGATGCTGAAGTGGTGGAAAGGATGGTGAGGATTGCTCTCTGGTGTCTTCAAGATCAACCCTTTTTACGGCCTTCCATCGATGAAGTGATGAAGGTATTAGAAGGCACACTTTCTGTGGATAGGCCTCCATTGGCTTTTGACTTCAGACAGGATCAGATGGATGAGCCTTCCAACTAAAATGCAGTAGGCTCCAAACCAAAGTTGACTGTAATTAGGAAGAGTGTATAAGCAGACTTGAAGTCCTACAAGATGAGGGACGGGGATAATGCAACTAAGCCGGAAGGCTCGTCAATGTGAGACTATTGTTCGTATCGGCTCTGTATTTAATGTAAGAGTATGATGCAACTGGGTTCAGTTCTTTTTTTAGGTTGAATCCTCTTCTGTATGTGGCATTTGTTCCATTTTCCACTGATCCATAATGCAAAAAGCAATTATGGACTGTTGTAGCTCTTTCAATTTTCAATAGTCTAGCAAAGACAACTTTTTACATTCTTCAATCCTTCAAGGGACTCAAACTTGAGCTGATGCTACTTCATTGCAAGTTGAAGAGGAGTAAGATAGAAACTCTTAAGCTACAATGCTCCCTATATATAAGAACTTGTAAAATTTTCAGGTGAAAGGCCCTTAAGATCACTTCTGAAGCTGATCTCCAAAAGGGATGAGACCTCTTGGAAATAATCAAACCTAAAATTAGTTTTTCTATTCAAAGATCAGTTCTTTCTCTCTATATTTTCACGTCGAAAATTCTTTGCAGATAAATAGATGTTAAAGGAACTTTTTTGATCAACTTGGTTGATAAGTCAAAACTTGGTTTACCTTTGGATGAGATTACATGAGGAATTTTCTGGGTTTGCACCAAGAACACGAAAAAGGGCTTAATGAAAATCACATGGATTGTTGGAACCGTACAAATTTTGTAGTCGTGGTGTCCAAATTACGTACTCACATCAGGACCTAGGTAACCTAATCCTAATGCTTTCTTTGTGCAGAATGGCCCAAAAGTCGCATCATTAAATATAATATAAATTATAAAAAAATAGTTTAAGTGGTTTGTCACCTAAAGATAATTTTAAAAACTATTACGATTCGAATTCTTATTGAAGTAAAATGATGTTTAAAAAATATTTTTCAAATGGTATTATTATAATCAATTATTAATATTATAAAATCAATATAGTTGAACTCAAAATTGAGTAGAAATATTAATATTGTATAATACAATAATTGAATTATATGAAAAAATTATATATAAAAAGATTAATCATATCATTTTAATATTCTAAACATTTGAGTAGTTATTACGAGTTAGTAAACATAAAATTTAATTTATAATTATAAATTATTAAATCAAAATTTATAATTATTATCAATATATTAAAAATTAAAAGGTTACATATAAAAATTAATTAAAGCTAGAAAATTAATCTAAAATTAAGTTGAACATAATTATCAAATTTGAAAAACTTTAAAAACAAAATATATTATATTTAATTTTATAAGGAAGTAGTAACTAAGAATAGTTAGTATTTTTTTTTAATCTTCCTCTCAAAAATTATTTTTAATTTCTATAAAATTTTGATCTCTAAATACCACAGAGGTTAAACACTTTAAAAAAATTTCTATAAGATAATTGAGTTTTATAATAATTATTATATAATAATTTAATTATATTATAAATTAAAATAATTTTGACGTACAAATTATCCGTAATATCAAATAAAATTTTTTTTCTGACTCATAAATTTACTAACACCACACAATTATATTCATTATTTTGACATTATAAAGTAAAAGAAAACGATAAGAAGATACTATTTCAAGGACCTTGTGCGGAATTTACATGCAACGACTTTCCTACCGTTCATCACTTTCATCCCCACAAATGGAGCTATCCGTATTACTATGAAGACTTACATATAACTAATTAGCCATTACTATCCTTACAGCCTCAATCCCAAAATGGCAGCTCTAAAAGTTTCATCTTTTCCTTCACTCAACTCATCAATACACTCCAAGCTTTGTGGAACCCAAGTTCAGCATTTGTACTTCTGTCCAATACCCAGTACTCAGTTTGTGCAATCAATTCCCAGAAACTTGTCAAGATCCAAGCTTTTTACCTCTTTCTCATCGCCCTCAGTTTCGATAGAACCTGCTGCCTTCACAGAACCAATGCTTGAAACAGAAAGCCAGGAAGATAAGTTTGACTGGTTTGGTCACTGGTATCCATTGATGCCTGTTTGTGACTTGGACAAGAGAGTGCCACATGCAAAACGGGTGATGGGTCTTGATGTTGTGGTGTGGTGGGACAGAAATGAAAATTCATGGAAAGTGTTTAATGATGCTTGTCCTCATAGGTTGGCACCCCTGTCTGAAGGAAGAATTGATCAGTGGGGGAGGTTACAGTGTGTGTATCATGGTTGGTGTTTTGGTGGCTCTGGTGACTGCAAATTAATTCCTCAGGCACCTCCAGATGGCCCTCCGGTTAGAATCTTAATCTTTATTGAGTTTCAGCTGCAACTCTTCTCTGTGCTTTTATTAAGTAGTTTTGTTTTTTGTTAAAAGTCTCAGCTCATTTTTTTGTTCATTTGTCAAGAAAAAAGGAAAGGGAAAAAGATCAAGACTTGCAAAGTTGAATCCAATTTGACATAGTTACCTATAGCATTTCAGATCAAGATTAGAAGTTATTTGGAGATTGAAAGCTAGATCTGTTGATATTCTTCTGATCATTACAGTTCGAATTTGGTTTAGGTGGTAGGATATCTGTAAGTTGAAATGTTGTTAAAAACATTTGAAAAATACTCATTTCAGATGATTGTGACTGATTTCTAATTAAACATCTCCAGGTTCACACATTCCACAAAGCATGTGTAGAATCTTATGCAAGCACTGTCCAGCATGGAATTCTGTGGTTTTGGCCAAAATCTGGCACACAAAACAAAGATGTATTTTCAACCAAAAGGCCTCCATACATTGCAGAGTTGGATGATCCATCCTACACAAAATCAATGTCAAGTAGAGACTTCCCCTTTGGGTATGAAAGAAGCTTGTGTCCATTTATGTTTTCTGATCACATCTAATATTGTCTCATCAAATGATTCCTAGAACTGATGTTTTCCTTCTGTTATATATACTCCTGTTACACCTGCAATTGAAGTATTTTTAGGCATGTCAAGTGGAAACTACATCATTATCAACTTCTGTGAAGTTTTTGTTTCTGTAAAATTTAGCCCGTACCACACTATGTACTTCTCTTCAGAGTTCTTACAGGTTTATACAAGCTTTTTCTTAAAATCAAGTGGTGATTGCAGGTATGAAATCTTGATTGAAAACTTAATGGACCCAGCTCATGTCCCATATGCACATTTTAAGCTGCTCCAACCAAGAACAGATAAGAAACAAGAGTGATCCAATATTTGAACAGTATTTTGCAATGCTTGTTGATGTACAACATTGGCTAACATTATGTTCATTCACTGTTAAGCTTGACAGAGAAGGTGGTTCGCCACTTGACATAAACATACATAAATGGGATATTAATGGTTACAGTGCCAGTCGAGATGGAAATACGAACACTGAATTCATTGCACCTTGTGTATATTGTTCTGCATTTACTCTTCCAAATGCTAAAGATAGTTTGGCAGAAAAAGGCAATGGATCAGCCTTGTCAGAGGGCAATAATGAGGTAACTTGGAATTGATAATGGTAGCTTGATATTTCTTTCAATTTCTTTTCTCCATTCAAGTTTTCTTCTTAAGAACAAATGTAACTTTTGTTGAACTTTCAAAGGGGCAGGAGCCATCATCTCAAACGTCACAGCGGCGAGCTCTTCTTGTTTTTATGTGTGTACCAGTTGGTCCTGGAAAGAGCAGACTAATATACTCATTCCCAAGAAATTTCGCAGTCTGGCTTGATAGAATTATTCCAAGATGGGTTTCTCATATGCAAGAGAATCTGGTTCTGGATTCAGATTTGTACCTTCTCCACCTACAGGTAATGCCAGTAATCTGAGTAGTAAATTATGGCTAACTGATCTGAAAGTTTGGCACAAAACTTCCATCTTTTTGGCAATATCTTGGAAAATCTAAAAGGAAAATTTTCAAGTAGAAGAGATGAAATTGAACTGCAGTCCATTTACTACTTTCAATAATCTTCTTGTGATTCAAGTTCAGAGTGGAAAGAAACAACATCCTGACTCATCATCTTTCCATTGTAGGAGCACAAGATACACAATGTCGGTCCTTCGAATTGGCAAAAAGCTTGTTTTGTGCCAACTAAGTCAGATGCACAAGTGGTTGCTTTTAGGAGATGGTTAAAGAAGTTTTCAGGTGGCCAAATTAACTGGGAAGAGAAGCTTAGTGGAGCCCTCCCTCCAACTCCTCCAAAAGAACAACTCATGGACAGGTAATTAGGTGCAAATGTGGAGTGCATATAGGAATTATTGGATTAAATAAATAAATCTTAACCTTCAAAATTCCAGAGTGGTTCTCTTTCTAGTTTTCAGATGATTATTCACATGTACTGTTAATTTTGTCATCAGAATGCAGATATTGTAGTTTGCTTTATTAGTGTCATTAGAAAATTTTCTTGTGTCTCTTCCTGACTTCTGTACATGGATAATGCAAATGTTTTCGAACATTCCAAATTTTCCTTATGAAAAGTCTTTGCAACTGGAAATGTTCATAGTTGAAAGAAAATAGATTAGCTGAAGATCATGTGTACTTTCCGCTCATGCTTATGAAGTTCATCAACATGTTCCTCCAGGCACTGGTCCCATGTGGTGAATTGCAGCAGTTGCAGTGTTGCATACAAAGTTCTCAATACCCTTGAAGTCATACTGCCAGTTATATCCATTGGTATGATTGGCATAGTTGCTGCAGCAAAGCAGGGTGCAATTTCAGCAGCTGCAAGAACTGCACTTGTCTTAGTAGCAGTTCTATGCTTCGCAGCGTCACGATGGCTGGCACACTTTATTTACAAGAATTTTCATTTTCACGACTATAGTCATGCGCTGCTTTGATGTTTCACCATATTGCTTGGCAATTACAACTCAGGTATTGTGCATATCCTATTGCAACAACCTCTGCATTGAGAGGAATGAAATAGTTATAAGTAATCAAGTATAGAAGAGCCAGTCAGCTATTTATTTATACTGATATGTAAATGATTTTATGATACTAAATAACTAAGTTCTTGTACTGAATCCAGGATCTGGAAATAGGAGTTTCATATGTTTAATAGGAAAATTGTTGCTTGGTAACTTATTTTGTTTAATGACATTCTTGGTTTTGAAGATGCATTTGGGTTCCATTTATAGCTTTTAAGTTCTAAGAAACAACAGGATGTGTTGTTTCCAGCATGTCCTCTCCTAAGAAAGCTAGAACATTCAAACCTTCTACTAGGCTGCAGTATGACTCCACACTAAGTAAGCCAAGAACCTAAAATGCTGCAATACCACAAGAAGGAGTCAAATTTGCTGAAATTAGTTGAAGATTTGTTGGAATAAAAGTAGGAGAAAAAGCTTTTAAAGAATTTATATTTCTGATTAATGTTTTTAGGAGTGTTTCTTGCAATTCTTTGTATAAATACGTTCATTATTTAATAAATGAAATATCACTTTTGCAGCTCATTTTTAAAAAATATATTTCCTTCTTTTTTCTGTTAAACCAGCCAACAATTTACTTGTAATAGTGCCACAAAACCTACAACTAGTATCAGAGCCTTGATAAACCTTAGAAATGGCTGATAACAACTTCCTATATTGAGCTGTGAAAATGGAATCCTTTTTGGGATTTGGCAGAGTCAGATGAAATACCACCATCTTCTGAAGATCTAGCTATTGTGCAGATTAGAAACAGAATTTGAGAAAGAAGAAAAAAGAGAGGAAATAATAGTGGAAGAGGAAGAAATCTACCCTATCTACACTATAAAAAAAATCAATTTTCACATTTTATTGGTGTACTATTTTTCTATTTCTGTAATATTTTTAAAATTTTTGTATTTGAAAAATAGAAACAAAAAATATAAAGAAGTCAAATATTTCTAAGTGAAATACTATCTTGTCAGAAAAGAGCATATTGAAGTTAAACTAGTGTATACGAATATTTCACTTGCAGACATTTTATTAAAAGAATTAATATTTGAATTTTTTTGAGAAAAAATTAGGTTTTGCAGCAAAAATAGTAAGGAAAAGTGTTGAAAGATATCATGTGTCCTATTCAAAGTAAAGTTTTGAATTTCATATCGGTACTGGCGGAACCGGCGGTACCGGATGAAATTCGGTACGAAATTAAACAATTTTGTACCGGGTTCAAATACTGGTCAATACCGGCCGGTACCGGAAAAAAATAAAAAAATTTAAAAAAAATTTAAAAAAAATTTAAAAAAAATTATGTATTTTAACCTTTTTAGGTTTAAATTTAAGTTAAAAATTACACAATATTATATATTTATAGACTATTTTTCAAACTAAATAAAATTATAAAATTAATTTATAATTTTAAAAAATTATCCGAAACGGTACCGGTATTAACCGGTACCGGTACAGTACCATTTTAAAGACAAATCCGGTACCGGTACCGGTACGGTATTCAAAACCTTGTTAGAGATACATCTGTATGATATCCTCATATAACAACTATATGGGCATATATAAAATGTGACACTATACCATCATATGTTGCTAATAATCGTATTCAACAAATCATGTCATAAAAAGGGTCCTGAATGTACTATCGAAGTCTTTATGTTGCAAAATATTCAACAAAAATTTTGATTAATTATACAATTAACAAAACAAACTATATGAGATAATGTTACCATATTTATCGCTTTTATACTATGTCAAATTGTAAGAAAAATAACTTTAAATGACTTTTATAAATACATTTAAGCTTTTTTGAAATTAAACCTTAATATTTATTACTGTAAAAATCCAAAAAAATTGAAAAATACATTTTTAAAAATCACAAGACTCAAACTATGGTCCAAAATAACTTTAGGAACCATTCTGTAAATTCTGAAAAATTTGAATTTTTTGTCATGTAGTGGATGCCAGGTCAGCAACCCAGTTAGCTACCAAGTTAGCATCGTGTCAGTGCCTAGTCAGTAGCAATAGTAGTAGCATAGTCAGCAGTAGTGATGATGTCAGCATGACGTTAGGCTAGCGTTAGCCAGCAGAAGCAGTTTACACATGGGGATGGTGCGTGTGGCACATGCACCAGCTGACTCATGCGGTCAATAGACCATTGGCAGGTGTTACACAAGTGCCAGATGTGCACTGACCAGTTTGGCGCCTGTGGTGCATGTGCTAGATACGCAGGATGTGCTAGCCATTGCTCATGCGTGTTGGATATGTGCTAGACACGCGTCTCCCCCATTATGCGACACGTGCGCTGTCTACGCCTTTCCTCTGCCAAACGTGCCTCTGCGTGCTCGCGTAGGCCACAAGCCTGCAGTTCCTCCTCTCCAACTCAAGTTTTCTACGTTTTTTGGGTTTCTTGACAACTTTTCCTCAGGTTTTTTGCAAATCCAGCATATTTTGGCTCAAACAACTTCTAATCTTCATATTTTTACTATATAGTTGTTATTTTCTGCATTATTTCATGTATATAACCGGAAATAACACAACAAAAGCACAGATCTATGAATACAATATTGTTCATTGAATTTCCAGATGAAGAACACAGCTTTCTAACATAATATACATGAATATGGCTAGGGTCTGATACCACATGTAAGAAACTTTATGTTCAAATGCATGAACTAAACCAAAATCTAACCATATAAAAGTGAATTGTGTAGAATCGCACATGATTTTATGTCTATTGGTCTGAAACTTGTAGAATTTGGTCACCAGAGTTTTCTTTGATCACCTAAAAACCACAAAAAACCCAAATAGAAAGGAAGAGAGCGCAGAGACTAGAGAGAGAGAGTAGAGAGAGAATAGAGAGAGGTTAGAGATTTTTAGGTGCAGTCTTTCTATTTTTTTTAATGCATAATTATTGTAATGACTCAAGTGATTGAATAACCAAATCTATATATAGTAAAAGTAAGAGATCTAACACTGATCTTTATAAACAATTTTTTATTAGACAATTTCATCACAATCTAATAATCTATTCGTCTACATTAATAAAGTCATATTTTTTTATAGACAAATATTTATCTTTTATAAATTATTAATCTAATTAATTATTTTTACTTAATATAATTACTGTTATCTAAATTAAATATTAAAGTAATTAAATAAACTCTGATCTAATAAAATTATTTCATCAAGTCCATCGTGACCCTTAAATTCAAACTCGGTGAAAATGTTATCATAAAAGAGCACTTATATGCACGTAAATATTCATGGTTAGATAAGGTACAACGTACAATAGCTCCAGAAATTTAAATATGATTAATTGTATAACTTGTTTGAATGTTAACATACTTACCAAATACAAGCCGTTGTTTGATAATAGTAGTCGTATGTCTCAAGGTTTTCCCTAATCTGGAAGGTTTTCTAGGGCGCGTGGGCCGTATTTTAGGCCCGGACTAGAGAAAGATGCCGCATATACTTAAAAAGGGTCTTAATTCTATATATATATATATGTACGCATATTGTCCACCGCCAAATTGGTCCTCTTTCGTTTTCTTGTGCTTGTTGCTGTTCAGATTGATCCTAGAGGGAGACAAGCTCTGCAACCATGTTGGTTTATCAGGATATTCTTACTGGTAATCTTTTTTTTCTTTTCTTTTTGCTTTTATTGATGTTTTCTTTGTCGCTTTTTGATTTTTCTGATCTTTTTTTTTATCTAACGTTGTGAAGATTTGAGCTTTGTGTTTGTTTGATCGTTTTTGTTGGAAGATCTGACGCAATTGATCACGTTTCGATTTGATTTGGGTGTTGGATGTGTGATCAATCGATGTTTATTACATAATTAGGGGCGATATGTAGTTGGTTGCTTATGCTGTGGATTCTTTGGAATTTGACGTTTAATTGTGTGGAGTTACTGAGTTGAACTTACTTGTTGTTAGTAGCAAGAGTATGTTAGCTCTTGTTCATGTCTTCTGAAGTTAATCAGCTGCTCTCTAGTGTTTTGGGATTGCTGAACATAGTGGGCGTTTTGCCGTATGGTTAGGTTCTTACAAGCCTGTTAAGTTATGAGTTTTCCAAACTTTTACCAGTTAAACAATCTACCGTAATATTGTATGATAGCACAAGAGCTGAACTTACTGGTTGTTAGTAGCAACGAGAACCTGTTGGATTTGATCGTTCTCGTTGTTTGTCAGGATACTTGATATGTTCTGATAACTCATATGTTGCTTCTAACTTTACTGGAATGTTGATGCGTAGGTCATTCGTTAGCTTTTGGTCTTGTGATGCTTGATAACTTAAACCTGAATTGATTTGCGAATAATAAACTGACATATCCTAATGAATAAAAAGTTTGAGCCTCAGGGTATAAGTTTGCCGGGTATCAAATAGTATGCGGCAAGTCTTAACCAGTTGTGAAAATATTATGAACTGAGTGGTTGTGATTACCAAATAGCTCAGTGTAGGTCATTCATTGGCTTTTCGTCTTGTGATGCCTGATAATTGAAAAACATCATTGATTTGCGATTAATAAACTGACATATTCTGGAGAATAAAAAGTTTGAGCCTCAGGTAAAAGTTTACCAGGTATCAAATAATATGCGGCAAGTCTTGACCAATTGTGAAGATATTATGAACTGAGTGGCTGTGATTACCGAATGGTTCAGTGTGTTGGCCAATGTAATGATTGTTGATGAATTTCAGGTGATGAGCTTCTTTCAGACTCGTTCCCATATAAGGAAATTGAGAATGGAATGCTTTGGGAAGTTGAGGGAAAGGTATTGTGGATCCATGCCTTTCTGGTGCAAGTTGGCATAGCATAGTGCGTAATTTTTACTTAAGAAATACTGTATATGTTTTTGGTGTGCAGTGGGTTGTTCAGGGAGCCATTGACGTTAATATTGGTGCAAATCCTTCTGCTGAAGGTGGTGAGGATGAGGGTGTTGATGACCAAGCTGTGAAGGTGGTGGACATTGTTGACACATTTAGGCTCCAGGTAAATTGCTGATATTTTAAAAGGTCCATATTTTAAATGGTCCTGACTGCCGAGTCCCGATCTTTTGCCCATCTAGGAAATTTCATCATAACAATTGTTGATTTTGATGCTTGCAGGAACAACCTCCTTTCGATAAGAAGCAGTTTGTGACATATATGAAGAGGTTCATCAAATTATTGCAACCCAAGCTTGAAGGAGAGCAGCAAGAGTTATTTAAGAAACACATTGAGGGAGCAACCAAATTTCTGCTTTCAAAGCTCAGTGACCTCCAATTGTAAGTGTCAAAATCCCTGCCATAGAGCTCAAATTTGTTTAGATGGTATATGAATGCTTCCGATGGTTTTCTTATGCAAACTCCATCTCTATTTCAGCTTTGTCGGGGAGAGCATGAAAGATGACAGCACTTTGGTGCTTGCTTACTACAAGGAGGGCGCTGCCGACCCGACATTCTTGTACTTTGCATACGCTTTGAAGGAGGTCAAGTGCTAAATTGAGGATTGCTGGCTTTTAAGTAGAAGTCCATGCTGTAGTATTAGCTTTAAGTTGCGTATTTTAATTATCTTTCTCTTATATTGGTTTACTTGGTGCTACGTCCTTTTTATTATTTAAAGATTATCAATGTTTTGTAGACAAATGATCCAACGTTTATATGAGTGTATTTTGGAGTTGTGAGCTTGTGCTTACCCTGGAGTGTTGAGATTATTAAGTGTGATATCGAGATTATGTATGCTTGTTTTGGGTTAGTTATTGAAATTTGGAAAGGTTTATTCTTTAGTCATTTAAGTAAGATATTGTAGGTTTCTTCTTTATTCTTGTAAAAGAGAGATTGGAAGAGCTCTTCTTTTAAGGTTGTTTTATGGTGAAATTTCAAATAGGTCTTAAAGGGTGGATATAAAAATTAATAATATGAATAAATATTTAATAAATAAAGTTGATTTATTTTGTTAATAATTAATAATATATTTATTATTTTAATATGATAGTAAATAAATCTTGTGATAAATCGTCATTTATTATGTAATAATAGTAATAAATAATATGGTTAATATATTATTTCCAATTATAATAGATATAATTCATT
>JAOXYD010000134.1:60304-92764 GCA_028565735.1 Pinacopodium congolense | reverse complement strand
ACCGATTACACACTAATAAAACATAAAAAATTAAAAAAGACAGTATAAAAAAACACATAAGAATTAAGAAAAAAGAACAAAAACAAAAATAAAAAAAAGAAACAGAAATTTGAGTTTTTACATTTTTATCAGTTTTTATATTTTTTATTTGTATTTTTTAAAATTTATATATTATATTTTTTTGTTATTTTTTTAACTCTCTGGTTGTTTTTTTAAGGCTCTCGTGTTTAAAAAAACTAAAATAAAAAAGCAAACGAGAACTTTGGAACTTATATCAGAGTAAGTTAAACGCCAGACAACCTGTTACTTCTTGAGAGCCTTTTTTTTTCTTCTCGAAAATCAAAGTGGTTAAAGGGTATAACACAGAACTTATCAGGAAATCACCTATAGTAGTACTACTCTTATTCAAAAACGTTTAATGGAATCCAGTGCATTAGTGTTGATATAGTACCACTCTACTTCTTGAGAGCCTTTCATTGCACATGGAGACACAGGAAAGTATAACCAGGACAAACTGCTACAATTGCAGCCTGGAACCTACCTCCTTTTTTTTTTACCATTGACAGAGACCTTAATGCATTACTTTTCTTTGTAATCTGCCTTTTGATTTTTTGCTTTGAGACTGCCTATCAAAATTTCACATGGTAGGCCATAGCTGCAACCCATTTCCTTGAATAATTTTAAGGTTCATAATGTTCATACATCCAAAAGTAAATTTACCCCACAAACCATTTTCAATACCGTCACGATGCTTGGAGCATCCACTATACCCTTCCAAATTCCAGCTCATTCCACCATTTCCAAGAACAAAGATTTAACATTTACTTCATTACTGGTCAGAATTCATTCAATCACAAGATAAAGAAGATGACTTTGTGAAGAAGAATAAATCACATGTAAGATAAGCTCAGCCCCAGATGAAATTCATCAACAGATCAAATCCACCAACTCAATTCATCCCTCTCCATTATCTCCTTATCAGCTTAATGATCTAAACCAACAATTCCCATTAAAAAAGATGACACAAGAATAATAAATATATGGGGTCATAATTCATAAATATAATACAAAAGCCATCAAACATATCAATCACACTCTGAGTACATGAATAAAAATTAGTAACAACAGGAAAAACTCACAACCCATTTCCTCTCTCTTAATAGTTTTTTTTTTTTTTATCCCTCTCATCAAGTCCCTGAAAGAACCAAAGCAAAAAGAGACAAAGAAAGAAAAAAGAGACCACTCATGGTGATCCTAAAGAGAGAATAAATGGGTATCGAGAGACAAATGAAGACTACATAATGAAAGTGGCTCAAAAGCAGAAACCAAAAGCAATAGCAGCAAACGATGCAACAAATGTGGGAACAAAGACAGAGGCATCTGATGTTGGGCTTGGTGCTGGTGCTTCAGCTGCTGCAGCCTTCTGCACGACCATCAACACAACCATCAATACGACGACGAAAAGATTCATCATCTTCTTCATTGCCTCCATTGTTTTTACCTTTTTTTTCAGAGAGAAAGGAGCACAGATATTTCAAAGAGAGAAATGGGAGCTCTGTAATTCCTCTCAAAGATGAGTTCTTTAGGTGGGGAATAGAAGGAGGCAATGGCTTGAGACTTTTGGGGTGGTGGGTATATATAAAAGGAGTGAATTAAAAATGGAGTCTTTTCAGAGAGTGAACGTTGGGAGAGGGATTATTACAGGGTGGCAACGACAAGTGTTTACCATACAGCTGGTTACAGAGTCTTTGTGGGCCTCCACCTTTTGCTGTCTGTCTCACCTACTGTTTTGGAAGTTTATACTATTTTTTTCTATAATTTTTTTTTAGAATTCTATGTTCTGTAAATCTTTCCATTTTCCATTGGTGATACCTTCATCATTCAATGTTTTCTTGATTGAGAATTCTTAAGCCTAACCTAACATGTGATGGGCACACATGGATTCATTGGAAGGGCCTGAATTATTGACATTTCTGGGGTTAGAATACATAAAGTTCCATAATTTTAGGAAAAAATATCAATGAAGCCGACCAAATTCATGTACAAGAATCCATTGCAATGATAAAGATCAGAACTTTAAGGTGAAAACTATGGAAAGATCGCTGAAAGCTTGAGTTTTTCTTAAAAATTGCATTGATGCCTATCTTTTAACAGCAGCAGAAGAATTTGAATTTACAGAAGCTTAGTAAAGTCGAAAGCTTGAGCTCATAATCAGAATGTTGACATAATTTCCTGAATCAGCCAAACTTTACTGATATCTATTAAAAAATCTGTGTCTTATGGAAGCCTAACTTTGATCAAGAAAGAGTCTAAGATTGCTGCTGCTGCATCCCAATAAAGAACTCTGCAGACTCAAAGAACTGTGAAAGGGACCAAGCACCAAGCCATAATACAGATGGAGTTGGCCCCATTTCATTAGACAACTAATCACAAGGAAGCTTTCTTGCTATTTCCTGGAAATTTGATGTGAATGTACGTTGAAATCCATCACTAATTTAAATCCCAATTGCCAACCCCATTAAGCAATGATAATAATAATAATAACAAAGTGAGATCATAGTCTAATAAAGAACAGCTTGATTTGGTTTGAATCCTTACTAATGGGGGAATCTAAATTCTGCTCTGTTACAGAAAAAAAAAGAAGAAGAAAGCTTTACCTAATTAGTTGGTTGTGTGGTCTACATCCAATGAAATTCAGCGTATGGCTATTACTGTATTACATTCCAAAATATCGTCTTCGTCAACAAGAAGACAATTTTGGATGCACATTAGGTGTTGCAATCAAGCGGTTAATTAGTTTGAAGATGTGATATGAAAATGTTAAACGGGTTGATTTTATTTTCAACCATTTTGTAACATTTTGTTGTCATTTTGCTGATAGAATTGTGAAGATGATCATCTTATGCATCTCAAAAGAATACATTAGTTAAGATTGGAAAGTGTTTGATGAAGTGTGAAACTCAACTTGGATTTACAATCCTCCATAAGTGTGAACCTTTAATCCAAAACAAGGGATACAACAAGTTTGAATTCATGTAGCTTCCAATTCAAATATTGAAAAAAAAAAAAAAGGCATCATGCTAGGACAAAATCATTACTCTTGGCCCCTTGCAAATGAATCAAAGTGGGCCAATATCTACTGAAATCAAGAATTTAAACCAATGGTATACATTGCTTTTCTAGAACTACTTGAACGTTGGGGAAATTTTTGAACTAGTCAAGAAGCTGGCATCTTAGTGTACAAGAAAGGAAGGCCATTGGTGAGACTCTAAAGCTTTTATCCAAGCAAAGGTGAAAGGTCTATAAAAAGAGAAGCAAGTGAAAAAGAAACATGAGCTCAGTTTTGCTTTTGGATTTCTTTTGATATCATAATGTATGGTGGTGAACATGTTGAAATGTAGCCAATTTTACTGAAATCAAGAGGATCAAAATAAATAAGTTGGTTGCTTTTGCAATTGTATTAAGTCCATACTTCCACTCCAAAAAAGGATAAAGGAAAAGAAAGATGGATTCTCTGTAGTAGCCTGTTTTCTTCTTTGTATTAAGTCCATACTTCACATTATCATCATCTCTAGTCCTCAAGATTTAAGATTTTCAGGTAGATGAATTTATTTACAAAGAAAAAAATTATTGCAAATTATTCTACCTAAATTACTTCACTTTTAAAAAAGGAAAATTAAAATAGGTTATATGTAATAGAGAGTTTTGTATCTCATTATTTTAATATTTTAAATTAAAATATAATAGCATAAAATAAAAGTAAGTTTAGGAGAATCTTTCACAGAAGAATTCATATAACAGACTTGAAGTTCTCTGCATTTAGACAAACAAGGGTTTGAAGAATAGCTAATACAGTTCTTAAAGATGGGATCTTTATGACTCAGTTTCATCCCATCTTCTTCACACCAAAGCATCTAAAGTTGCTTCCTTTTTCCAAAAAAGAAAATAAAAAATGCAGTTTTTGAAACTTGCAGATAACAAATGCTTCTACTTTCTTGGATTTAATTTGGGGGAAGAAGACAAGGTCACGTGCTTTATGCCCATCACGTGCCCTAAGATGACCTAATCCTATCTTGAAGCAACGAAGCCATCCAGTTGGAGGGAAATTCATCTGGCCGTCAGTTTCACATCGAATGGCCACAATTAAATGTCTAAACTAACCAAATAGTAAAAATGGGAATTAATGTATAAGGAGTCCAGAGAAAGTGTGAATAGAAACGCAATGGGAGAAGAACTGAGAGAGTTCAGGTGAAGATAACAGGAAAAAGATCTGATCTTTTGGAGTTGTGAGCCACCAAACTGAAAAACTCAACCGACCTATAAATCTATCAGACCTGATCTTTGCACTTTCCCATTTTCTTTCAAACCAAATTAATATCTTCAATTTCTGCTGCTATTGCTAATACTACTGGTGCTGTCACTGCTCTGCTGCCCTCACTGTAATGTGATCAAGTCTTCTCTGGTAATCTCTCTCGCTATCTTTCTCTATATGATACAATTATTTGTTGAATTTCTGTAATGAGAAGTGAATTCAAAAGTCTGTTTCTCCAAGTTCCATGCAACAAGCTGTTTATTGGACTTATTTTCTCTGTGTTTGGATTGGTATCTTGTGCTTCTTATTATTTCAAAGTGCAGGATGATGGACGATAATATTGTAAAAGCTCTTCTTCCATTGACTCTAGATCTTGAGTTGAGTTATTTTTCTTCACGAGATTGGCATCGTCTCTTTTCTGTGTATTTTTTTGGGAAATATCCAAACTTTTTACCCATTTTCCTTTCACTTTTACTGAATTTCGATTGGTTTCTATTGAATTGCTTCTGCAAGAACTTGAATTTTCTTTTCTTTTCTGTTGATCTAATAAGATTAAATGCTAAGCTTCTTAATGACAATTGCCTCTGAGAATTATGCTAAATTTAGTTAGTTTTTATCTTCCATGTGACAAAAGAAATCCAATTTTCTGCTTTTTCTTGTTCTCTTGATAGTGATGATCATGGCGTTTTTGTAGTAACAGTTTTTGGTTCTTAATTTTGAGTAAAGTAGTAGTACTGTATTCTTAGTTTAGTTTAGAGATTTGCAGGGAGGAAGGGAGAATGGAGAAGGATAAGAAGACACAAAGAGCAGCAGATACCGATTTTGTATTACAATGGGGCACTAAAAAGAGGCTTAGATGTGTAAAACTGAAAAAAGATCAAAACTTGGCCAACAAATCTAAACCAACTGATTCTCTGCCTAAGAAAAGGTTCACATCTCGTGTTGTTACGGCTGAAAAGGAATCTCCTTCTCGCCATACCAAGTAAGGATGCTAAGAAACCCTTTCCATGAACACAAGTCTTTGCATTTTGAGGATGTCTGGTATTTGTTCTATTGAAGACTAGATATTTGGTGTCTTGGTATGGAGTCCTTATTCTTCTTTTGTAATATTGAAGACATTAGGACAGAGTTTTTTTTGGCACATATTTTGAAACATACATGAAATGTTATGATTTTCTGATTTTTGTCTGTTAAGAAGAGAAGGAAGTTGTATAACTAGGCTTATAAGATGCTACACTATAGGAATATCAACATGGGAAGTTGAGAACTTTCTAATGTTGTAGTTCTTAGATGAAAACCTTTCTTTATTATCATCTCTAGATTCATTGCTTCTCAAAATCTGGCCATGAAGTTCGAATAAGTAGTAATCTTTATTTTCCATTTCTGTTGGAATTTAGGAACTCTGATTTGGCAATCAACAATCGGAAGCCATCAGTGCTGTCTCCGGAGAAGGAAGATCGATACTATGCCACACGGGGATCATTGGGATTGGAAGATAATGGCAAGGTTTTGATGGATAATGTGAAGGAAGATAAAGCAGGTCTTTGGCCTAGATTATTTATAGCATTGTCTAATAAAGAAAAGGAAGAGGATTTCATGGCCATGAAAGGATGCAAGCCTCCTCAAAGACCTAAAAAAAGAGCCAAGATGATCCAAAGAACTATACTTGTAAGTCCCCTGGATGTCTATTGGGGAAATTTTTTTATCTTCAGTTTACATATCCAAGTCTTCTGTCAATGTTAGCTTAGGATTTGTTTTGTGCTTGCAGTTAGTTAGTCCAGGTGCATGGCTATCAGATTTGTGTCAAGAGAGATATGAAGTTAGAGAGAAAAAGACTTCCAAAAAGGTGCCAAAATCCACTCTTTAAATTATACATTCAATGTTGTATAATCATCTGCATGTTTATTGTTGGTAAAATCAGAGTTGGTAATTGGTTTTTCCCTTCACAACTTTTCATTTTGATTTGTATGCTGATTGATGCAGAGACCAAGAGGATTGAAGGCAATGGGAAGCATGGAAAGTGATTCAGAATGAGATATACTATAGACGAAATGGAAGGTGTTTATTTTGATGGTTAAGAGAGGAAGAAGGAGAATAGCATTCCAGTTGGAGAGTGGTTGCCTAATTTTCATTTTTGTAGCAACAGTCTTGCTAAATGTCAAATACTTTTTTGGTTAGATGCTCTGCAATATCATGACACTTTTCTTGTGCTTTCTGTGATATTCTTTACTTTTGCTTTTACTTTATTTTCACGGGTATAGTCCAGCCTTGGAGCTTCAAATATCTGAAGACGCATATGATTTACTTAAAAGAGGATCATTATCTTCAATACCCCAACAGAGACAGCAGAGAATTAAGAGCATAGGTTATCTTCCTTTTCCTTTCTTCTGTCTGCAAAAATATGCAGCTCTCCTGCCTTTTACAAGGCTGTTATTCCTTTATGATAAGAAGCAATCAAAAGTGGTCACAAGAATCCATAAATCAACTATAGACAAATAGCAAATGGGAGACAACCTGGTATTCTGAGTTTTGTCTGTTGAAGATAATGCAAGAATGAATCAAAATGAAAAAAAGCTGATGATGATATCGCAAAATAAACATTTCTTTGTACAAAGTAACAGCTTGTTCAGATTAGAAAGCACATCAAAACTGCAGCTGAAATCAATCTCCAGCTGCAATGCTTTTCAGTAGTATCTCCCTGGAACTAGTGTTAGTGATTATTTACCTATTTCCTTTCTAACTTTACTTTCTTGACCTCATTTACATAAATTAGACCTATAATGTTACAATTTGCAATACCTACAAATGTATAATTCATCACCCTGACAACCTTCCTTCTCCAATGCTCATGGGCAGAAAATATCGCAGACCTGAGGCAGCCACCGCCGAAGAAAACTAACTGTAGCTTTCAAGTACAAAGACATACAGCTTCATCCACACAGCTCACGTTATAATAGCATCTACCTAAGTTTGCTTGCTTACAGGCCACCTTGGCGACTGGGATCCACATTAAGGCGAAGCTGCAAAATATTAAGGCTATATTTAATTGAGCTTTAGTTTTTTGTTTTGATTTCCTGTTTTTCTAAATATAAAAATCGATAAAAAAATGCACACTAATACAGCATAGAAATTAAAAATAAAAAAAGAAAACATAACAACCAATACAAAAATACAACAACCACAACTCAACTAAACATCCCCTAAAATTTCAATCAAAACCTTTATTTACCTCAACATTGAGATCTCAAGCCATCAATTGTCACATATCTAAGTTTCTTTCTGATAAATCCTTGAGCCCCGTTAAGCAATCACTCCAATTCAAATACGCATCCAACATAAGCATTGACAAAAAGAAAATTTTGGTTTGAAGGAGCTATTCTATGATGATTATTGGAAACATAAGGATGTAACACAGCAGATGGGTTAAGTTGCCAACTCAAGCTCTTCAGAATATCTTTTTAAGTTCAAAATTAACATGACACTCATTAGATATGGAGATTCGTTTGAAGCAAAAAGATCTGCATAAAAATTTTCATATTTAGAAGTAAAAGACTAGCCATTCAACAAGAAATGAAACTAACATGACAGAGAGAAGCATTTCTAAAAATATTGAGAAGAATTGACTCCATAGATTGTAGTATTACAGCATAGAATTTTACCTCATCATTCTGCACTCCGATTCACGTGTCCAGCAACCGCACCCGAGGGTGATGCGTTATCCAATGGAAAACCCCAGCAGACCAAAACTGACACAAATGCTCTTACCCCAATGGACAAAAACAAAGAACAGCCATTGCATGTCATAAAACTTCAAGGTTAATTGATGCTTTGGTGAAAACTGAGAGAACAAATGGTGCTTCTTCTCCAGGATGTATAGTTGTAGGCACAATAGTGTATCCTTTCGGATCAGGATCCAAAACCATTTCACAAGATATTTCTCGAGAATTCACATAATCTGTCCCACCAACTGATTCATGAAGATAAATATTGTAAGAAGCACGACGACCACGTGTTTTGAGTATCCTCATCCCAATGTAGAACATCATTGAATCATGACTGGATTGGTAATTTCTAAAACCAGCTGCAGTTCTTGAAAAGCTCACACCCTGAAATCCAAATGCCGGATAAGTTCACAAATTCAAGAAGAAAAAGGGAATTCTGATTGTATGTTGCACTGCTAAAGTATACCTGAGTTAAGGTGATGAACACATGAATGGGTAAGGATGCATCTGCACCAGTGGCCCTCAGCCGAAACTGTGGATTTTGATTCCAAGAAGCGTAATCTTGGCACCCACCAGCAGTATAGCCTCTCCATTGTCCATGGACAGAGTAGCGCATCTCAGGAGGATAAACACGACACACGTATATTGAGCGGAAGTGGATCTGAAAGTCTTGCCAGGACATCCAGAATATACCATCTTTGGACTGCTCAAAACAACATGCTCAGAAAAGTGACAATTGGAAGTAAGGGAATTTAAATAATCAAGCTTCCTTTACCAAACAGTAAGCAAAGACCTTGCTCGTCAACTTTTATAGTCAACCAAAGGACGAAGGAAAAGATTATAGAGATAAGTACACTGTACAATAGAATAATACCTGTGGAACATGTTTGAGCTTATGCTTCATTCTATCAGTCCATTCAGGTGATGAGTCAGACCAAGGACCATTCCATTCTACTTCATTAGCCCATGGATTTCGAATCTGCACGAGTTTATGGCCATCGACCTCTCTTACCTGAAAGATAGTTCCAAAAAATGAGTTCTTCTTGGAGATAAGTTATTCAAATATGTGAGACAGAATGAGATGGAAATGGCACCTGTAGTAAGGAGTAAGCATGGCCTTGAACAATTCCACTAGAAGAAATGTGCACATCGGAACCTGATGGACTTCCAGCACCGAGTAGAAAACCCTCCTGTTTAAAGCGTAATAATTGAGACCAGAGCCTACCACTTGCAAGATCAATCTGAGCCTGGGAACTTCTCATGTCAATCTCCTCCCCAGCACCCCCAGTCAGATCCACAAGAGCATCCTGAACAAGCCCGCCTTCCAATGCCTCATAAGATCCATGCAACTTGGCATATGCTTTCTCCAATATAGAAACCCACAGTTCATTAGCCTTCCTACTGGTAGCAAATGCAGGTTTCCCCGGTGATTCACACGGAATCCAATCATCAACAACAACTGGGACCCATTCACCCTATGAACAAGGACAAATCAGAGAGTACATTATTAGTAGATCAATAAAAAATATCTCGACATATTAACATGATAACAAGTAGCAATACCACCAGGATGCCAACCACCAATCAATGGCAACTAAAAGAGGGCGGAATCCATTGAACAGACCATATGTAGCAAGGACTAGGACAAATAAGGCCATCATAACCTTGAGCACCCAGAGAGTACGTTGCACTAACTGTGAATGCAAACTAGCTTTCTGAAGAAGTTACATTCAAAAGAAATCTAGTGCAAATTACAACCAACCTAAGTTCTATGCAAGAGTAAAAAAAAAAACTGGTTAGCAACTTAATCTCAAACTGAAGCAC
Organism: Pinacopodium congolense; assembly: GCA_028565735.1. Lineage (NCBI taxonomy): Eukaryota > Viridiplantae > Streptophyta > Magnoliopsida > Malpighiales > Erythroxylaceae > Pinacopodium > Pinacopodium congolense. Next base: position 82,906 of record JAOXYD010000134.1, on the reverse strand, counting down.
ATTGAATTGTGCTTGAGCTCGCTCTTGCATCAAAGTTCTAGAGGCATTGTCCAATTACCCTAGCAGAAGATACTTGATTATCTTCCTTTACAACTAATAAGAAACTCATCCACCAAAATGCACATTAGATTCTTTTACAGTACGAGAGACTAACTTCTCTATCCACAGTACCATGAATATTGCTCTTGAGTTTGTCTTCATACGGTTGGATACTCAAAGAGTCAAGTGTCACATACACGAGAGTAAATTCTGAGCTAATTACCTGAATACAGAAGCGAACAGTGTAGATTCCTTCCTCATTATATTCTGGAGAAATAATCACCTCTGATACGGGTGATACCTCCGCTAAAACAGCAACAGCACTTAAAAACCAGCAATCACCCAAACGACCCTATTCCTCGTCATTATGCAACTTGTTAGAAATTTGAATCAATTGTTCCATCAAGTTTAAATAAAATTTTAAATTGATCAGAACCAGGCAAATGAACTATAAAGACTTTCTATGCCGCACTGTCGAATACCTGACAAACATCAGAAGGGTTTGCAGTCCCAGAGAATAAACATGGGTGAGAATCTAGACAGCTCTCCTTAGCTATATCAGCAGGCCTCATCCAGTCAGAGACAACCTAAGATGGAAACTCAAGATAAGTTAAAGAAGACCAGTAGAATAGGCTCGGCAATTTTATTTAGCTGGGATGATATACCTGTAACTTTGATGGGGGATTTTCTGGATCCATAAATAATGATTGGTCATTTGGAGGGAACTCCTGGTCAGTAAAATGTATTTCCCCTCTAGCCGTTAAGGCCTCTTTGACAGCCATTTCAACCGAGAGCATTCGCTGGTTGATTTCCTCTTGTGTTTCTATCCTAGGTTTCCTGAACCTCCTGGCAAATGAATCTACATCAATCACTACTCCTTCTCGATATGATCTTCTTTTTCTCCCACTCGAATATTGCCCATCCCAATCCACATCATCTCTATCATATAGATCCACATCTGCAGGATCACTGTCCCATTCATCAACCTGAGCAAAGCACACAAAAAGTGATCAGTAAACGCATAATAAATTTGAATACTGCTTCAGCTTAAGTTAAATCGCACATACTCTGGGGGGTGAATCTGCCCATTGCCAATTATCTTCAGGTAAGTCAACCATCCCAAGATCAGTTGAACCTACAGAAGTGTGAAGAGAAGCTACTTCATCTTCAGTTAAGCACCTTCCCCATAGGAAAACATCCATTATATGCATCTTAGACTCAGCCCCCTCACTGTCTGACCTTCCAAATGCATCCACGTCTATTGGTGGTCGCACACCAATCCAAATTTCTGTCCCTTGTTCCCAAATGCTATTGCCCACAGACAAAGGCAACCCAGTTTGGTAGCCATCAAAGCCACCATCCAAGTAACAAGTAGCCTCACCCAAATCAGCATCAATTGTCATCGTCACCATATGCCATCTGAAATTATTGTGAAATCCCAGCAAGACAAATTCGAGAGTCAGAGACAATAAGATGGATGCATATCAAGGAAATAATAAATAATACCACACAATCCTTCCTGAGCTATGAAAAAGCTACAGCAATAAGGACCGCGAGCTAAGGGGAAAGACAACAATAGAAGTACACAAGTGCCTTGATCTAAGAGAGTTGCCACAGTTAGATTTCACACCTTCCATCTGCAATACTCGTTGCACTGATACTCCACTCCTTCGCAACAGTAGTCTGCCTATCCCCTTTGGTAATCAATCTTAAGCCAACTTGTCCAGCCTCAATACCTTGCTCAGCCCCAGCCACCAGAATCTCCCAGCACTCTTTCTTCTGATATTCAGTGCCTAAGAGGCAAACTGGACCAGACTCAGGCTGGATCATCACTGCAATGGAAAAGCTAACCTTTCGACTTTGACATGCACTGGGGTCAATCTCACCAAAAAGTTTGCCAGTTGATGTCGGTTCATCATCAAGGATACATATAGCACCTGTAATTCCTGTCTGCAATGATATTAAGGCTTAGAAGGTTTACAATGAAAATCAATCTGCAGCTCCACCCATACTTATTTCATCACTCAGAAACTAAAATGGTTACTCTGAGCATGTTAAAAGGAAAAAAAATGGAACTACTAAAATTGCACTTGAAGATCCTCATATTTCAAAAAGCTGATTATAACTTCTACAATTTACCTACACTAAGTATCTATCAGTTAACAAAATGCTAGCACTGCCATCATGAGACACAGAGATAAAACTTAAGAAGCATTTAGAAACTTATATCGCCATCAGTCATTTATCTTCCAAATGATTAACAAGATATAATAAGCCACCTCTATGTAAACCGACCTGATGTGCTCGACGAGCTAATTGAACCGAGCGTATCCTACGAGCAATGTTAGAAACCCTCTCCCGAGCAAAAGAATCACTCAAGACCGAATCACCTCCTACTGCTCGCACAGCAGCTGCCATGGCTGCTGCCTCCCTGCCACCAGCATTAGGAATAGAGGAAATAAGAGAAGCTTCAATTTCCTTCCACTTTCGTTCTTCCTTCTCCAAAAGAGCCTTCCTTCTTTCTTTACCTCTGCCCTCCTCCTCACGTCTCTGCATTAATATCTCTTCTTCCATTTCCTTCTCTCTCAGATAACTACAAAAATTTTCACAAAATTAAGACACAGAAGCAAAGAAAGAGAATAAAATCCAGTATTGTCTTTCATTATTTACAGGCTATGACAACAGTAGCGGAACCAAGTAATCACCTCTCTTGTATAATTTCAAACTGTCTACGGTCCTCCGGCATCCATCTTTTTATTTTCTTGGCACTCAAGTCAGAAAAGCCTATACTATCAAGAAAAAGCCTCAAGCGTACTTCATCCTGCCAGAGGAGAAATTCACGTTACAGTCACGTGAAGTAAGATAGATAGAAGTATTCCCAAGTGCATCTGAACATTATTTACCTGTACTCTTTCTGCCTTGGCAATCAAGCCAAGTAGAAGAAGTAAATACCCACCAAATCTATCCCACATATACACCCATTCTGTATCTATTGCCTCTTCCAAAGCCAAAATTCGTGCATGAGCACACATTTCCCTTCTGTGATCAACATCATTGGTAGATTCAAGGCGAAATTTCCTGTATCTCATTCTGCTAAAGAATGACCCCACAATTAATTCTTCATTTCTTAGACGATCTCTCAATTTCATGACATCATCTCTAGGAAGAACAAGATTGCCAGCCTTATCACGTGTGGCAGTAGGGTCACCAATCAAAAGAGCTGTTGAACTTGCAGATCTTTGTGGAGCTGAGTATGTGCCAGATAAAGCATTTCTCGTCTGCATGACAAATATACTAATTCATCCTCCATTAATATGGAAAACAACAGTAACTTTGTATTTGTATGATATGGTAATTATTTATGCCTTTATGGGAAGAATAAGTTAGTTTAGAAGTATTCATCTATCAACAATACACAAAAAGAACAACAGCAACAACAGAAAGGAGATACACCAAACAATGTCAATAAACTGCTCATGCGTTCACATTGCAAGCATGTTTATTCTATATTCTTCTCCATTCAATAAATTCAATGTACAGAAGTTCCTTGTTTACATAACAGGCAGTAAGAACTAAGCAACACCATCCTGAATGCTATATAATATAAGGGGACCATGCCATACAGGGAACCCTCGCTACCACTATTATCGCAAGAACTTCAATATTTTATCAATCCAGAAGTATCACAAAAAATGGAAACAAAGCACAATTCTCATTCAACATATCCAAAACAGACCTTAGTTGCAGATCTTGTGATTGCTTCAACAACAGTGTCCTTGCCGAGGAAATGAACTGCATCTTCCATCATCTAGAGATGTAGAAGAAAGCATAATCAAGTTCACCAGATCCACATTGGTAATGTGTGAAACATATCTCAAGGCTCTTTATACAAACCACATTAATAACTAGAGGAATGATAATACCTTGTAATGGGATCATTTTGAAGCTCATCAAAAATTCAAATTAGATTGAACAAATTACAAACCTTGAGAGACAGACATGGACGAGAAACTGCAAATCCAAATGCTACAACAAGAGTAACCGCAGATACAGCCGCGCCAGCAAATGGTGGATAAATTTTCAAACTGGCAAGTACACCCCAGCCTTCAATTGCTAAAGCAATCCCATAAAGCATGAGAAACGCAGCACTATTTGGACATAACATAGCAGTCATCAGATGCAGAACATATCATTCATATATTGTGTTTCAAATACAGGTAAAAAAAATAGAAATTCGTGGAGTATCAGGTTCAAGTACAAAGAGACACGGTACAAACCTGACGTTCTTTCCAGAGTCAGCATGAGCGTCATAAACATATACAGGAAGCACCCTTGGTGAATAAACTACAATAGGAGGTGAAAGAAGGACCTAAAATAAGACACATAAAACGCACATGAAAAGGTCCCTAAATTTGCATAGATAAAATAAGCAATAACTTGAATAAATAAAAGCAACATGTCTTACAGTCAACGCTCTTCCGGCGAGAAGGAATAAAAATGAGAAATAACCTACAGATGCCCCAACAAACGGTTTTCCTGAAAATATTGGCAGCAAGAAATAAAGTGATTGAGCACCAGAATGATTAAAGGAACTGTGTCCAACATCAACAGACTAGAAAGATACAGGTTAGGAATCGTCACTACCTTCAAACAATCCAACAAGAAATGCTGCTAAGGCCAGAAGGAAAGCAAGAAAGCAGACAAAGATCATTTGCATTCTAGTCAAATAGAAATTGTTTGATGCCCAATGTTGGATAACACCAATAGCAAGTACCATCAGGAGAAGAACTAAAAGAAATGCCACCCCTATCTGTTGAATCAAGAATGAACGATTACAAAGGTTAACCAAGGGGGGAGGGCTAAATAATTCAACAAAAAAGAAAAAACTACATACCGTCCATGGATGAATCACAACTATAACAGCAGATATGGCACCCAGTAGAAGAAGCAAACCAATGCCAACAAACACATATACACCTCGAGAAAACTTCCAACCATCATCCTTCCTGCATAAAACAGTGAGCAAATTAATTCTGTCGAAGAAGGAACACAAGGTGGTGTGTGTTGGCCTTGGAAAAGAAATTAATTTTTACAAAAGGTGCAATAAAACTCACCATTTAAGCAATCCAGAGCACAATGATAGCAATGCTGGAATGCATACAAGAGGAAGTAGTGCACCAAGAAAATCACCCGTTGTCGGAACTTGGTCATCCCTTGATTTGACTACCTCCATGTACGATGCACCACAAAATGCTACCAGAACAACTATTTAAGCAGTAAAAGTGGGAAAAAAATATTAGCTTTTTGATCTGGACAATTACATTAAAAAAACTGCAACTAGGTTCATTGACAGAAAAGTTTAAGAGAAAGCGAGCTAAACAACTTACCTGCAAATATCCCCACACAAACAGCTGAAGAGAGGGAAAACCGATAAGTTGCAAACCATGAAACAATTGGCAGCACACCAGTAACCACTAATGCAATAGCAGATGCCATTGCCCAACCCAGGTAAACTGATGATGCGTAAGGAGAACTGAAGGATTTCTGGTCACTAGTCCATCCTTTGTAGGACAAGTCATCCAAAGGCTTTACAGACACTGTGGCACCCAGAGCTAACACAGATCCCACAAATACTAAAATACAAATTACAAGCACAATTCCCTGGCAGACAGAAGATGTCATGAGTAGGATCAATAAAAAAGTTGATGCCAAAACCTGACTTTGGATAGGAGCTCAAGTGTTTAGAATTGTTGGTTTCAAACCATTAATTCATTATTATTTGAATCCTAACAAGCCCTTGAAAGACTACTCTAACAAATAAAAGAAGAAGAGGAGGATAGTTGAAAGGTGCCCGGCAAGGAAGGCAACGAACCTCTTTTCTGCCCTGAGAGCGACTGTTTACATCACGACCCTCAGACTGCCCTTGAGTAACCCAAAACTGATAACCATTATGAATCCAAATGGGTATTGCAACAGAAAGGCATGCAATCATGAGTGGAAAGGTCAAGGACAATCCAAGAAGCACTGACGATTTGCTGTCGAATATGCACAGGTACAAAAGCAATCAACAATAACAAAAACAAGGGACATATTGCTTGAATATGAAATAAGCATACAAATCATTTATAAATTATATTTGATAATTTTATTAAGAAAACTTTCTAGGTCATAAATTTTACACCAGATTCGTTTATTGACTGGATCTGAACAGTTGTGTTGTTTAGGATTGTTCATGCAAGACAGTCATCTCCATTATCTCTTTTTATATCTATGCACCTTGTAATTTGTCAAACAGTACCCTCTCAATGACAAAGCTTAACATTGTCTGAGTGATAGACTAGTATATGCCATGAGCCATACCTCAAGAAGGAAAGCAATAGTCCAACAGAAGTGCTAAGCAACCAGGCAATAAAACCATACTGAAATAAAAAGAATTCAAAAACAATGTAAGATAATGTATCTAATAATTACATAGATATATATCTGATCATAAACAAGTGAAGAATACACGATAAAGTGCTCCATAAACTATACATGCACATTTTTCCAACATACATTAGTTTAATCATATCTAAATCAGTAAATAACACGGTAAAGGATATACATTATAAACCATAGGGAAATAATTACAATAAAATTAGAACCTCCAAAATAAGAAATCTACTCAAACCAAAACTTGGTGCCAGTGGAAGTAGTAAGGCCAACCACTGACAACCAATAATCGCAGACAAGCAATACAGAGAGATATCCTTATGAACTTATCATTTACCTTGCGAGGTTTTGATGTCATAGCCATGTCTTCTGCTTGAAGTGATCGAAGAAATGCCATAATTGAGCATACAACTGGAGATAACAATAGCACAGCAAACCCAAACTCAAACTGCAATATAACATTTAACTATCACCAAATTTATTCTTGAGATTTTTTTACCACAATAGACAGCTATAAACCTAGAAATCAAGCATCAGAAAAGGAAGTTCCACTAACCTGCTGGTGTCTAGCATTGATTATTTTAATCATCTTGGGACGAAAGATTGCCACGATAATAGTTTCAAGAATGAAGATGAAACTAAAGAGAACCCATGCTCGCTCTGGAGTACCAGCCACGTGATGAAGAATGAATCTAGATAACTGAAGCCATTTTTCAAATCCATGAAGTCTTAGTTCTTCGGACAAAGAAATTTGATTGGGCATCACATTGTCAACACTGTTTGATTCAACAGCTGTGGCATCAGTATTGTCACGATGGTCTCTATCTGCATCCAAACTACTTCTCTGAAGTAATGCCAGGATTGTGGGGTCTAGGTTTTTCTCCTTCAACATCACAGCAAAATTAGGATCCAAACCCTTATCCTGCAGTAGGCTAGTCAGCTCCCTATCACCCTGCCTAGCTCTCTTTTTCAGCATAGATGTGATTCTAGGATCATTCAACCTTTCCTGAAAGGCAAGAGAGATATTCAAGCCTAAAAGTTGTTGGGTTGCAGAGGTTGAAGTGCTAGATTCACAGCCTTGGCTGTCTAGACCACTGCTTTTGCAGATGACCAAAGAGTTATTGTGATCAAAATTTTTATCTCCAGATGTCCCAGCTTCAGGCTCCTGGACCACTGAATGACAAGAACTGCTATGCAATGCTATACTTGGCCTCCCACTATCTATGCTTTTATCACTATTTATTCCCTCTTGAGAACTGGCTGTCCGACAAAGCACATTGTTCCAGTTATTAGCATCGATTGTGCATTGTGCTGCACATTGGCCACCAGATTCCATAACATTACCAAGAGGACATGCTTCAACACTACTACTTCGTTTTACACTAGAGCCACAACCTTCTGAAGAGCTAGATGAAGTGTTCTGTTCTTTTCTCCGAAAACCCTCTCTTAGACGAATTACTGTGCTTTGTAAGGCATCTCTTCTAGCAGCTAATGGGTTTGTTACTGTCAAATGGCGAGAAACAACAGCCCCTAACAGCACAGATGCTACAACTGCATAACTGATGCAATGGCCCAAGTACCTGAAGAATACAAAACAGGAAGTAAATATAACACATAATAGTAACCAAAATTAGGATGGCTATATATTGTCATAATTGCAATTGAGGTCCACAACAAACCAGTAATGCACTCCAAAGCAAATGAGAAAAACTCGTGATGTGCCTGCAACAAAAAGTGCTACAACACGGTTCTGAAGAAGCTTAAATCCATACAAGCATGCCCCAATGTTCCAATCTGTATCAAAAAGTAACCCCAGGAGTTAGCCAAAGAGGTGTGAATATAAAGTTTGTTTAACCATACTGCAAATATGAGATTATTGGACAAGATACCAAGAATAACAACAGCAGCTGATGTAATGGCTCCGAGCCACCGTGCTTCATTAGCTGTCAGACCGTACAAGATTGAATAGACAAGTAGAACTACAAGCGAGCCAAGGTATAGAAGTCCAAGATGGGTAGCCCTGTGGAAAAACCATAACCAAAAGAATGACAGAAAATATAGAAGAAGAAAGGGAGAATGGAAGTTATTCGATAGGTAGATTGTCTAGGCATAATAAAGCACAAATATAAAATATCAAAAATTTACTAAAAGGAGTGTTAAACCACTAATGTTAGTTTAAACTATCCATTACACCACCATTCAAATAGGACTAGCCACACAGCAAGATCCAAATATCAAAATTAACCAACTTAAAACAGGGTAAAGTCATCTCCACACAATACCAATGCACCACACTGAGATATGATCTCTGACAAGTAAACTCCAAAAATAGTGGCTTACCGACTAGATTGTCGAGGATATAATTCAGTATGATCAGGAGGTTCAGGTAAACAAGCTATGGGGCCCATTTCTATACAATCACTATAGGCAAATTTGTATGCTCTCCGAACATACTCATCAACATCTAAGCCATTTCCTGCAAGTATTTGTGAAAAGAAAAGAAGATGGGAGATGAAGAAGAACAGTAAGAAAAGTAGAATAAGTTATTATAGGAAGCCAGATAAGTAAATACAATTTATCACATAATTAAGACTTATCCTTTGGGAATCACGAAAAACTATCATCGTAGTGTAGCTATATCTGTACAACAAAACCTTTATCTGAAATGGAAGAGAAAATTACCATAAAAAAGATATGAAAAAGAAACTTACCATTAAAGACCATTCGGCAAATAAACAGCATGTTAATTGCCAAGGAAATTGCTGAAACACCAAAAAAGAATCCAGAGGGTGAATATCGCTTGGATGCACTTTTACCAGCTGTAACATAAACAGCACATAACTCATATGCACATAGTAAAGCAACAGCCGTAAGAAGAAGAACAGCAACTGCCCCTGTAAGAAGAGAAATGAAGAAATTAGCTGCGAGTCTGAAAGCAAAAGAAATAAAGTGAATGTGCACGTTACATTTTTTTAATAGTACGCAGCCATTTGAACAAAGAACACATAAAGTTGCTAGTAAATTTAGCTATCCAACAACCAATGGCCTTGTGGCTCATTGAGAGGGGTGTCTATCTTCCTCTACCAGAATTCAAATCTTGGTAAAGATAGCAATTTAACTATCAAAAAAACAAAAGCCTCTCCAACTGCACATTACTATGGTTCTTTCATTATTTACACACCACCATGGCTTTATTTAACAGGAATTTTATCAAATTTCAGGATATGCTTCTCTTACAATACTCCAAATGTTAACATGCAAAGCTCTCGTACTCCTTCCGCTAAATGTTTAAGTGTGTCTGTTATCAGTGTTCTCTCCAGCCGGATAATAGTGTATAAGATAACATGGATTTCCCCTTCTAGTTTTCAGAAATTGCTAGTAAGGGCACAGGGAACAGTCTATCCACGGTCCCCAAACTTCTCAAGTAAACAATGGCTTTTCCTCATAGCTCCACATCATTTGGACCAATCTCCCACATACATACTGTCATTAACCAACTAATCCAACCTAAACAGCACTACAACTGAGAATGTGTCACTCTGGTCTTTTCAATTTCCCAGCCATATATGTATCCTAAAATGCAACATTGTAACTCAGGAGTTCCAATTCAAATCAAATTCAGAGAACTAGAAATGTGAAATTCCAACAAGATGGTCTCTAGCAGGTGTTTAAATGTCATAATTACTAGCATCCTCCCAATATCTGAATCCATCAAAAAGAAACTCCGAATAACGACAAATCTAAATATGACATTAAAACCCAATCATTCAACAGAATGATAAAAAACATCAGAGACTTCAGCAAAGTTCAGCGACGACAAGAATTGTTTTCAAGCTATAACTAAAACTTCCAATAAGAAAATAGGGAATGGAAGCATACATAATAGGCTATGAAAACCAAAACCTATCTCATCTTTCAGATGTAAATAGAACAAAATACTCATTAAATAACAAAGGGAACACCCAAATGCGTACTTGAGCTTTGCCATTGTGTTCTCCACCAAAGCATGATTGAATAGAATGCCAATAGAAGAGCAGTGCCAGCCATTATTACTGCCAGACCAATTATATCACGGCCCAACACGACAATCAGCCAGCATCCCCACAAGATAAGCACCAGAACCGGAGATACAACCACCACCCAAGCTAATAGTGAGAGAAAGCGACATAGTATATGCAGCTGAGGCCCTTGCAAGATATATGGCCATTTTCTGGCAAAGATCCAGCTGATGACAGAAATACCAATCAAATGAAAAAAAATGAGACTAAGAAACATTCCTTTTCAATATAAATTGCAGGCTCAAATTGAACTGGATCTCAGCAAAATGACATCTTGATAACTCCTCATCTTTCATTGTTAAGTTCCTCTACTAAAATGTAGCATCTAATAGACTAATCTATATAAATCTCATATCAGAAATAATAAAATGCAGCATAGTGCATCAATACCACCGAGTTGAATGAAGTATCAATTTGAGAAAATTAAATATGAAAGGCAAGAGGTATTTTAGACTAGGTGTCACGCTTCTAGGTAAAGATAGCATCAAACTATTACAACTATATAACTACTACCAACTTCCAACATGATTTTACCTTAAAAATTTGTACTGCTAACTTGTATATTTATCCTCAACTACGACGTAAATTCCAACTATAAGTAATTAGTTTAGAAATCCATTACACAACCATTTCAACTTTTATGAGATGCCTTAAAACACTAGCTGCCTACCTCCCAAAATAAAGAGAAACATTCTATATTCGAAAAAATAATTCAAAACTATGTTAACTCTATTAATTATGAGTTCTGAAAATGCTTCAGTTTAAAGTTTTGTTTTACTCCTCCCGTTAAATAAGCAAGGGCCTCCTACACTTTCTCTATTTGTTTTTGTTTAATTTCATAAATTAGAACATACTGGTTAAATTTCAGGCACTTAAATCACAGAAGCTAAGATGGATTCCCATAATTGCAATCATATTAGCTTTAACTTCATAACTGAAGGAGTTATATATATCGACAATTCTTCCATCTCTATCATATCAGTTTGCACCTAACTTCAAGTGACTCACAAGCAGGAAAATAAGAAAGGTAGCCATATACTCTGTTTAGAGAAAAGGAGTAGCAGAAGCATTCCATTCTCAGAAAAGAAAATGGGAATCTAAAATATTTTTCTGTCAACCATCATTTCTGTAGTTTAAACAGGATAAAGTGGTTGCCTTTAGAGGTAGAACTTGAGGAAAAAAAAATTAATTGCCTAATCTGTTATAACAGTTCCATACCCCTTTTGCTTATTTTAACAAGCAGCAGATCACAACTGTAATAAAAGGCCTTAACAGACAGATCAAGTGCTTATTGCCAAAAAGGAAAATCAACACATGGCATTTTAAGCCACATTAACGTTGACACAATTTGTTCCACGGGATAATTCAATGTCAAAAAGTAGTACCTACATTGTCCATCATGATCCATAACTAAATCTGAAGAACAGGCCTTTGTGATTAAACCAATTTGGCAAGTATGACAACAAATTGGGGAGAATCGTATATAAATTTTTCTAGCCAAAACTACCTGTAAATCCGCCAAGGTCTCCAATTCACTGCCCAGAGAATCCAAAATGAAGCTAAACCCAACACAGTGAAAAGGGTGCCTGAAATTGCACAGGCCAATACAACCCCACGCCCATCTCCTTCCATGGTGCCCCTCTCTTACCTGATACACAGCCACATGCAATCAGAATCAGCATCAATCTCAACCCAATTTAATCTCAAAAGTTGAAAGTCCAAAAATCAACTAAAATAACCCCCTCTTCAACGAGAAAAATGAAACCCAGATTTACCAAGAGCAATGCAAGGGAAAAGAAACGAGCTCTTACCTACTGGAGTGAAGTGAGGTTGAAGGGAATTAGCATAATGGTCCGAATTTAGCAGAAAGATGTCATTTTGGGTATGTTCCTAGTGCACACAGCTCACACACTGAGCATTGGGTTTAAAGGCGTGAACTTTATAATTTGACTTCACATAGAAGAAGCTAGGGTTTCGTAGTGAATGGAGCAAAGGAAGAAGATGAAGTAAAAGGGAAAAAAAAAAGTATGCAACTTTTAGGGTTTGGTGTTTGATTGATTAGGTTTTAACCTTCTATGAGAAATTCTGAGCTCCAAAGTCTGAGAGAGGAAGTGATGGTAAAGTTAGAAAACCCTACTCATAGGGTGTGAACGGCGTGAAGTTAAAATTACAAAAAGAAAAAAAAGAAAAAAAAGGGAAAGGCTCCGTTTTTTTCCCTTCTCTAATTTTCTCAAGAAAGAAAGCAAAAGACTTTAGAAGGAGATGAGGGAGAAAGAGACAGAGAACATGAGAAAAGATAGGAGAGTGAGTGAGTGAGCAAGAGATGTAATAAAATGAACATAACTGTAGCTATGTCTGAATGAAGAATTCCCACTCCAACATAAATGCCTGCGCTTGGACTCAACGCACCAATAAGATTTTCCTGATAACCTGAAGTGAAGACCACTTCCTATACTTTTGGAGGGTGGTAATGAGATGATTTTTTGTAAAAAAGAAAAAGAAAAAACAGAGTAGTCTCTCCTCTGCTCTACAAAGATTTGAACTTTAGTCAAAAAACAAGAAATCTTTAATCTCATTTCTTCAATCCGACAACATATTATTTTTCCCAAGTGGGTCATGTTGTTGTTTCTGATTTCTTCATTCAGTAGGTGAAGAATTTGTGGCTTCAAACCTCAGTTTATTTTTAATTAGGTAAAGAATTAGGGAGATGGTTACTTTAGTAGAATCTGACTTTTGCACCCAAGTAGGTCAATAATTGATATTCATTTTTAATCTAGTCATGCGAATCCGATTGATAAGCCTAGTTATGGGGACTCTTGCAAATATAACTTGTAACACGGGTCCAAATTGTCAATTCAGATAAATTATCACTCACATTCTATTAAAAACTAACATAATTATTAATTAATGCCAAAAACAATATAACAATCGAAAAAATTAGTATATAAATAAAAAATATGTCAAATAAAAATAAAAACAAAATCAAAAGCAGAGACCATATTTGATATGACTTTTATTTTTGAATTAATTTTACTAAAACTCTCTGTAATTTGGTAAATTATCAATTAGGTTCATATAATTTCAAAACTATCAAATAAGTCCCTAAAATTTCAAATTACTTCACTATTAGTCCTTCCGTTATTTCTAACTAACGGCGTGTCAGGTAACATGTTCACGTGGTGCATAAATACATGTTTGATAGTTTATCAAATTATAAAAACTTAATTGATAGTTTATCAAACTATAGTAACTTAAATGATATTAAATTCAATTAATTAATTATTTTAACAATTAAAATAAGATTGTTAATAATTAAATAAAAAATATATGTTGTAAATATTATGTTTTTAAAATAAAATATTAAATTAAAATCTTTTATTTAGTTATTAACAATTTATTTTAATTGTTAAAATAATTCATGAATTTAGTTTAATATCATTTAAGTCCACATAGTTTGATAAACTATCAATTAAGTCTATATAGATTGATAAACTATCAAATAGATCCCTATAATTTTAATTTTTTATTATTAATCCAGTGCCACATGATATGTCTATATGGTGCCACGTGACATGCCATTAGTCAAAAACAACGGAATGATTAACGGTGAAAGTAATTTAAAATTTATGGACTTATTTGATAGTTTTGAAACTATATAAATCTAATTGATAATTTGTCAAATTACATGGGGTTTTCGTGAAATTGACCTTTTATTTTTTGTTTTGATTTTTTGTTTTTCTAAACAGAAAAATTCAAAAAAACAGTATAAAAATTCAAAAAAATAATACACTAATACAATATAAAAACCCAAAAAAATAATACAAAAACCCTAAAAACACACAAAATTCAAAATTTAAAATCAAAATCAAAATCAACAATAATATCAAACATCTTTTGAACCAAACGAACCCTTACATAATTATTAATCAATGACCTGTAATTGACTAGAAAAGAAAGTTTTTTAATCAAAACTCAAATCTTGTTTATTTGTATTGGTTTCGATTTTTGTTTTTTGTCTGTTTTTTAAATATAAAAATTGAAAAAGTATATAAACAAAAAATACAAAAAAAATAGAAAAAAAATAAAAAATATGGAAAATTTTATAAAAATATACAAAATTAAAAATAGAAAATGGAAACAAAAAGTTGAAGGATTATTTGTTTTGATTTTGATTTTTTTATTTTTTGTTTCTATTTTTCTAAATATGAAAACTGAAAAAAACACAAAAATTAAAAAAATAATGTAAAAATCAATAAATAAAAATATATAAATAAATAATAGAAAATAGAAATAAAAAATTGAATTAAATGAGTTTTAAATTAAACGTCCCTGAGTAGAAACAATAATTTAATTATAAAAAATTTATATAATTTTTATCTTTTGAATGTAATACTTAAATCACATTTATACACGAACTTCAAGAGTTCTCGTTGGCATTGGTGGTAGTGAAGTATGCTACCATATTTGTCCTGGATATTAGAGTATGTTTGAAAATATTTTTTTTTAATTTTTTTTAATTTTTTTAAAATATAAAATTAAAAAATAATATAAAAATAGAAAAAAATTAATATACCAATACAATACAAAAATCTTTAAAATAGCAAAAAAATTGAAAAAAACACAAAAAAAACCTAATAAAAACATATAAAAACTAAAATTAATAACAATACTCGCTTCATAAATTCTTAAATTTTAAAGTGTATAATTAGAAGAAAATGTCCTTAAATTCTGACGGCAAATTCAAGGTATGATGTGAGGAGCTATTTATTATCATAACATTGAAATTAATAAATAGTTAGTACTTGGGATTAATGAAGCTTCTGCTTCCCTTGTTATACAATAAATGTTTTGGTGTAGTGCAAAAACTTTTATAAACTATGGATTTTGATTATTGCAACCTACAAGGTTGCAGTAATGGAAGGAAGATCAACAATGAATGAGAGTTAAGCTAATGGGGTTGCAAGAACAAAATAAGTTGTAGATTCTCAAGATCATCTCTCTTACAATCTCTCTATTTTTCTTAGTCTTATGGTCTTCTGGACATCAACAAAGCAAGCCTAGATGCTGGATATCACATATACGCATAATCTTTACCTCTTAAAGTTCATTGATACTTGAGAAAACAAGAAATTATGTTGTAACATTGTCCCATTCTCTCTAATGTTGTCCTTTGATGTAGATGTACATGGTTTACAGCTCAAAATGAAAAGAGGTAAGGTTAGCATGACAACTAAGAAATCTAACTTAAGCTCACGTTAATGTTGAAGAGATTATTTAGTTAATTAATGAGAAATGAGTTTCTCATAAAGAAAAATGTTACAACCAGAATCTCCAACTCCACTACTCTGCTACAGGGTATCATGTACCACAATCTGCAGGACAGAGTACAAAGCTTCTCTCTCACATTCACATGCATGTATCATACAAAGATCCTTCTGAAACACCAGCACGGGAGAATAAGACATTGAAAAGAGTAGGTTTTTGTACAGATACCAAGACCTTACATTTAGCAAACCAACAACTCCCAAGGAAGGAGTTAACATAGTAACAAAGGGACCCTGTTTCTTTCAGCTTTTTAAGAAACCTGGCCTCAGAATCTTTTAGCAAAATACAAAAAGAGTCAAAACTTCCCACTGCACAGAGAGGGTTCACATGTACCACTAACACAACCTAACAGTTTAAAAAAAGAAAAAAGACAAAAGAAAGGTATACTAAAGGCCATTACACTAGATTGAATTATACATAAAGGAGTTTTCTTTTATCCACTTCATGGGCAGTTAGGATTTTTACCAGGACCCCCATAGTAAAAATAATGGCCCCAATCTCCACCATTGCCAGTTTGAACATCATAGCAGTTAGATTGCTCAGTGAAGGTGCCAAGGCCTTTAGGAGCCTTGAGGTTGTTGGAACCATCAACAACTTGAATATTCTTGAAATAACTTGATCTCCCAAACCCTTCTTCAGGAAAATGACCACTCCCCATTTGAGTGGAAGTGTGCTGACCATCTGTCTGTGAGTTCACCACCTCACCTCCCCACTCAATCATGGAAGCACTGTCTGCTAAGTATGAAAACAGGAATGATGGCCAGTACCCCAATACATAGTCATTGCCAAATTGCATCCACCAGTGGCCTTCTTTTGGATCCTGGACATTGATTCAAGTTACCAGATTATTATTATGGACAGTGTTCCTTTTCTGCAAAAACCAATTCCATTGTTCATAATATGAAAGTGAGGACCTTCACTTTACCTTCCAAATAAGTATACTGATATCATATTGGGAACTGCGATACGCAGAAAGAGGAGAGATGCTTGCCCCCATTGCTATCTCACTGTTGATCTGAATAAAGCCTGAGCACAGAAGATTATAGCAGCCAGTAGCTTGGTACGCATCACTCTACAAAGATGCATACAATGGAAATGGTTGAGCAAATTTGTTCAGAAGTTATCAACATCAATAGCAGAATACAGGAGAGTAGTAGTAGGAGCGGGGAAGCTTACAGTCCAGTAAGTGAAAAGCCTTGTGTTGTTATCACCATATAGATCTGGACTTACCTGCATGCAATTGTTTATGTTATGAAAGTGCTTATCAAAATTAAGGATAAGGATAAGTATATAGCATAATACCTGCCAACCAGCTTCAATGCTGTTAAGATCTTCACCAAAAGAACCTCCCAGTATCCATAACTGGGACAAGCTGAACTCATTAGGCTGCTGTATCTTAGGTTCCCAAACATTAATGGTAGCTTTTGCTCCATAATACTTGTCTCCTTCTACATAAGCTATTGCATGCTGATCAACCCAGAAGATGAGTAAAGGTCAGGACCTAGTCAAGCATTGCAGAATTCACCAAAGTAAAACAAAGGCCAGCCTAATTTATGCTTCTAAAGTATAAATGAAAAGAAAGGAGTTACCTGGTGGCCACTTTGATTGATGAAATCAGGATCTGCAGACCTGGGCTTGGGAATTTTTCTTGGCCCCTTTCTGCCATATCTTTTCACTGAGCTTGCTCTCAGAACATCATCTTCCTTAATTCTTCTGATGGGTATAGTATCCTCTGGGCATTTTCCATTGGCATGCCATAACTGGGTGATTGGGTTTGTTCTTTCTTTTGGTTTTGCAGACACTTTGTTATCATCAAACGAGCCTTCTGGATGAAAGCTAGGCCTCATCTAATAAAAATTCATAACCAGAATAACCCAATAAGATTATCAGCAGTAACAGAAAATCTAAGCAAACCCCAGAAATCTTTATCAAGTTAAAAGCATGGAAGTGAAGAAATGAACCTGAATCTTGTGGTCTTTGAGGAAAGGATGATCAAAAGCTGGCTGTTGAGAAATGTGAACACAATCTATGATGTCTCCATCTGAGCTCTGTAATCATTATTCCATGAACTCATAACCAGAACTTCCCCACACAAAGAAAAGGTAGGAGAAATAATACTTTCTAAAGATCCTACTAAAAAGTTATAAAGCAGTTACCCTGCTGTTTATAATCTCTTTTAGTTGCTAGCAAAGTAACCTCTGTAAAAGAAACCCATTTGAAAGGTAACAGAACTTATTCTTCCAGTTGCATTTTTTTATTGCAACAAAAGAAATCAATAGAGGAAGAGTGAAAAACCAGTAACATCAATGTTGTTTCAAAGCCCCAAATCCCACGAGATGAGGAAAATTTTCATTTTGAACAAGCACACAAAAGGAAATTTTTGCTGAACTTAAAAATCAAATCTTCCACCAAATCAGGCAAGCCCCCAAATTTAAGCAACCATTTTGAGAACTGTGGACAAGTACCTGAAAGCTTCTAACAGCAGGCTTGTTTAAGCGCTGCAAGTGCTTTTGAACCTCAAGATTCTGGCTTGAAACACTTGGCCTAATAGCAGAAGACACTGAGAACAGAGCCCAGAAGCAGAAAACTGCTGCAAATACTTGAATCCTTCTAAAATGAGCAACACCACCGCCCATTTTTACTTATACCCACCAAGAGCCAAAGAATCTAGCTTCTGATTTTAGCACCCTTTTGACGATTAGAACTTAAGCAGGGGAAAAGGCAACCATTGTCACGCAGAGAAAGGAAGAGATTGTTGGCTTGTGATTAGCTTAAAGGTGGAAGCTTTTTTCTTTTCTCTGCTTATCCTCAAAGTTTTTTAGGACGTGAGAGTGAGACCATACCATAGTGCTGTTGTTTCCTCTTAATAAATATTAATTTTCCAGTATAACTCCGCCAACCTCCGTCACTAACAGACACACAGTCAATCTCTCTCCCCTGTTTTTACATTAAAAATTGCGTCTTTTTTCCTCCGTAATTAACAAACAGTAATCAACTTTGTGCCCTTTTTTATTCCCCGTTTTCTTTCTTTCTTTCTTTCCTTCTTTCTCTAAAAAGCAAAAAGCACTCCCTTTTCAAGGCTTCAACTTGCAATCGGATTCCGTGAAAATAGGTACAATTTTTCACTTGGGCAAAAAGAGAATGTGCACGAGAGAGCTTTCTTTCTTTGTCCTTATGAAATGGCTCTGGAAATTTCAGTCTCTTGATTAGCTAAAAATGGGGTGATCTTCTCTTCTTCTTCTTCATATTCCTTAGAACATTAACATGAAAAAGGAATCCAATGCAGTCATTTAATATATGCATTATAATATTTTGGAGGAAAGGATTCTGGAAAGCTAATGGTGAATGACCATGTTCTTCTGTGTTATCCTGGACAAAGATTCTCCTGCCATGATGGTTTTTTTTTATATGTAATTATTATACTATTGAATTGTATATTATGGAAGTAATGATTTTTTAAAAATGTAAGTCAGTCATGTAATCATCATGAATTAATAATTATGCATTGTGCAAGAGCAAAAATGGAGGGAGTCTCTTCCCACACTTTTAAAAATATGTATATATATATTTGATAATTCTTGTTATTTGATTAATAATTTTTATAAAATAAAATAATTAAAATTTTATATACTTTAATTATTTATTGTTAATATATAAGAGATATTTTAAATTATTTTATTTAATATTTTAAATTATTTTATTTTTAATAAAAATAATAATTTCGTCAATACCTAACCTTTTGTGATTTTTTTTATTTCAATATTAAATTTTTAATATTTGTAATTTAACGACAAAACTTTTGGAATATATTCAATTGAAATTAAAAAATAATTTGATTAGTTATTCACTAACTTAATTGACAAAATATAAATATATATGTGATGTAAATTTTTACATTATCCCCTTACAAATGAAAATATTAAATCTTTTTTACTAACTTAATTTACAAAATAGAGATATATATATATATGTGACGTAAATTTTTACATTATCCCCTTTTAAACAAAAAAGTTAATCTTTAGGCATTTCAACTCGTTATTATCCAAATTCCTTTTTATGTGTATTTTGATTATACATTTATATTTTGTTTATTATATTAATAAATAATTAATATATTTAATTATTTAATTTGAATTAAATAAAATTTAAAAGTTTGTTATTAAATTTAAAAAATTAAAATTTTGACATTAAAATAAAATAATTTTAAATGTTTGACTAAGTGAGAAATCTCTTATCCTTTTTAATATGATGATGTAATTGGTCTAAAAAACGTTGTTTGTTTGTGTCACACGTGTAGTGGTTACATCACTATGCAGAACACCCGTGAGTTTGGGAAAATTAATTTTTTTAAAAAGAAAAAAGAAAAGCGATTTGACTAAAAGAGAATCCAATGGTGGAAAATCAACATGACCCATTTCCCTATTATTATTATTATTACTACTATTATATGCTTGCATCACAATCACATGTACACTGATGGTGGGTTCTTTGGTACTTTTGCATCAGTGATGAGGACTTTTTTGTCTATTTGCATGATGTGACGTAAACGTGTCCTCACCTAGACCCCTCATCCTCTTATAATGTGACCCCGTGAGCTCTCTAATTTTTTTAGAGTTAAATAATTTAAATTCTGATAAAAATGTTAAGATTATTGAGTTCAGTAATTTTTATTTTATATAAGTGAAATAAAGGTTGATTATTCGGCTATCTGTTTTTATTTTTTATTTATATTTTTTAAATATAAAAATTAGTAATCAGTTTTGTTTGTTTTATTTATTTGTATGTATTTTGATTAATTTTATATTTTTATATATTATTTTTCTTAAATTTTGTATTTAAGAAATAAAAATAATAAATATTACCAAATAACCCCTCAATGATTAATGATTGATACATATATGGTAGTAAAGTGGTTGTGACATCTCGATCAATATTTTTTTGTAGTGATTGTTGCTATCAATTGGGAATAAATTTGGCCACTTTTATGCTGCGATCATGTCCTTTCTTTATTCTTTTTTTTTATTTCTCAACTTTTAAAAAATCATTCCGTGTTAAAATGAATAATGTTCTTCTAATGTAGTTAGAATAAAATAAATTGTAATTAAGACTTTTTGAAATTGAGGATTTT
This sequence comes from Pinacopodium congolense, assembly GCA_028565735.1. Classification (NCBI taxonomy): domain Eukaryota; kingdom Viridiplantae; phylum Streptophyta; class Magnoliopsida; order Malpighiales; family Erythroxylaceae; genus Pinacopodium; species Pinacopodium congolense. The sequence continues at coordinate 61,924 of JAOXYD010000134.1, read as the reverse complement.
TCTTCTTTTTTTTTTAAGAAAGGATTTGATATTATGTGAAGAAATTATTTTGACTTATATTTAAAATAATTACATGAGAAAAACTGACGCATTTAAAATTAAATTACCATGTACTTAAAAATAGAAACCAAAAGTTTTAGGGTTTTAATCCATATAAATTAGAGTGAATTAAAAATTACGTTAATCACTTGATTAAAATTAAAATTAAAATAAATAAATAAATATAAGAAAGAATAAACGCTTTTAATTCTTAAATGGATGTATAAATTAAAAAATAAACAAAATTCAATTGTGATTCCAGCATATAGAAAGTGAAGGGAAAGCATAACTTTTGATTTGGATTTCTTAATCTAATAATAATAAAGGCACTTCTTTTTTCCGTAGCTTAAATGTGACAAAAGATGAATAATCATTAACAAACTAATCTGTTTATTCCTCTTCTACGTGTTCAATTATCTTCAAAGAATAATGATCACTTGAAAGCTTGGAATCAAAAGCAACCTTTTCAATACCTTATCACCTCAATGAACCAAAACTTCAAACTTAATTACACTAATAGTATTGAACATAATAATAATAATAATAATAATAAATAAACAATTTTTAAGACTATGATTAAACAGATTTTAAAAACTAAAAAGTATTATTCAAATTTTAATATTTTTATTAATATTAATGTCAGACCCTAACATTTTAGAATATTTAGATTAAATTTAAATATTTTTGAATATATTTAAAAAATATTTAATATTTTAAAAATATTTTAAAACACCCTTTAACTCAATGTTATATCAAGATTTTTTAGTGTTTTTTACATATTTAAGTTTTTTAATTCTTTTGAAATATTAACATTTTAAAAATATTTTAAAATATTAAAATTTGACTTAAGTATAGGTAAAATATAAATTTTTGTTACCATTTTAAAAATATTATCGAACACAAAATAGCAAGGTTTCCTTGAAAAAAAAAAGTTTATTTCGGTTTGAACTAACCAAAAAAGACACAAAGCTTAATTATGAGGGCTGTCGGTGAGCGCCACTTTCACAGGCTCTCAGCAACTGGACAAAATGTCAATTTGCCAAAAGTTCACGAGACTGTACTATTCTATGAATGGTGGAGGTTTGATTTTGGACACACGAGACTCTCTACTATTTATACCGTGTTACATTGTCCTTTTGTAACGTTCATTAACAAATTACAATATTAATATTACTTAAAAATATTTCTATACATCTGTAAATAAATTAACATATATCAACAACTAATTTACAATACATGAAAACAATCTCGATAATATTATCAGTGATGATAAATAATATAGAATAGTTATCAAATAATTTATATATATATTTAACTTATTCTTATCTCTTTTTTTATGACTTTTAAGCACATTCAAGGCTTTCTTTGTCTTTCTTATGTTTTTGTTATAAGAAAAAATATAACATATTAACCATAATGTTTTTATTTATATTTAAGTTAAATTAAATATTTTAAAATATTTTTAAAAAATTATAACGTTTTATAAATATTCAAAAAAACCTAACATTAAAAACTTTTAAAAATAACATGTTAGATTAAGATTCTTTTTAAATATTTTTTAAATGTTATAATTTTTTTGAA
>JAOXYD010000134.1:43546-60204 GCA_028565735.1 Pinacopodium congolense | reverse complement strand
AAAGAAAAACAAAAAGAAATATTTGATAAAATGTCCAAAAGTGAGCAAATTTCATTCACTCTACTAGCTTCGAACCACTTGGCCAAAATTAAAGAGTGGGTAAAACTCATAAACTATGACGTATATCGATGAGCTTTTAATGGCATCATTGATCTGACCATCTTCTTTTTCAGATTCCTTTCCTTCCCAAGTCATCAAAATCCAAAAATATGCCACTTTCAAAGCTCTTCTTTCCCTATTTATTATATAGTTTACAATACCTGCTAAATGATAATAAGGCACCATACCTGCAACAGCATAAAAGATAAGTCACAAGGGATGCAGAATATAGGAAACCATGGTGAAGAGAAAGATTGTCATGATCGTACTTGTAGATTACTTCTTCAAGCTATTACTTGACAGGACTTTCTTCCCATACGGACTAGTCCGAAGTGCGGGTGCAAGGGGTTTTATGGCATCCACTAATGCATCATGAGGAGCTCCCTGCTTAACAAATGAAAAGAAGTATCAAATTTTGATTCATAATGAATTGATTTGCTTTTTCCTTCATACTATATATCAGTTTTATTCTATTGGAATCAGTCTGTTAAGTAATGCTAGTACACATACTCCTCTAAAAATTCTCTATGAATTGGGGTTAAACAGTGATGCTACTAACCTTCGACAATTGCAATGCTGATTGGATGACATAATTTCCATAAGGATCTTGCATGACTTGATCCAATCGAGAGTTATTTATTAATTCCTGAATAATATGAGCACGGCTTTCATCACCTGCATATTGCAGACATTTCTCCACCACATTACTGCTATATTTTTGCATGGACAAGTCCCCGTAGTTACCCTCTAACCGATGATGAATATCCTTAGTTGCCCAAGGTAGCTGGAGCTCTAAAACAAATTGCACAACATAGTTCCTGCAAAAATTGGAATTGAAATTTCTAGTACAGATTCACAGGACCTGAACAAATTTTAATGATTGGTGAAAGGGCAATTTATGAACGTCCTTCACTTGAGATAGTTACTACATAAAGAAACAACGATAAAGGTTTTATTCTAATAAAGCTATCTTGTCCAAAGAAATCTAAAGCTATCTTCTCTTATCAGTTTGAAACTTGAACGTTCTCAAACAATTACACAACAAAAGAAGTGCAGAATGCAAGATCCTTAAAACAATCATAACTACCATTAAATGTCTCCACAGTCCATGTTTTGGAGCAAATTAACAAAACATCAGTAGCAGTTGTTTATGATGACTGCATAATACATTAGCCAGTTACTTTTTATACCATGTTTTATGTTTGGTCAAGCCATCACATGACAAAATCTCCTCTATAAACAGAAACATTAGGGTGGGAGATCATTCAGCTTTACTGATACACTTAGGTTTGAATGAAAAAGCCAAAGAGCATGAGAGAGTTATAGGTTACCCAAATGGATCTTGGGAAAGGATGAGAGCATTTGAAGTGATCTCACAAACCAAACGACGTCTTTGCTCACCATCAGAATGACGAAGGCATTTCTGAAGTACACAGCATCCATGTTGATCTGCTGCAAGCTGAACACAGTTGGTTGTAGTTGCTTCAAAAAGGAACTGCAAAAGAAATTGCATCTCATATTTCAGACTTAATATACAAAGAAGCATGGTAAACAGGAGATGACAGGAAGGTTAAATCAAGCAACACCTCACAAGGCCACAAGAATCATAATGTTGAGTTATTTAGTATCAGTCTTGAAAATGTGCTCAATCTACATCTCTATCTTGGTGCAACTTTTCATATAGTTTCTATATTTACAGTATGAAAAGCACAGAAACCCCAGAGATCAATCTTGAGGATGGATATAGACCTGGGCTTAGAAAAATCATCAATATCAAGTCAAAGACAAGAAGAAAAAGCATAATCCAGCCAGGCACTGGAATTAAAGACCAGGACTCATGTTTACGTCGCTATTGTGGCCATAAAAGAAGGCAGACATATGTAATCCTAGAAGAGTATGTGAACAGAAACAAAAATACACGGACAAGTCCCTCTCTCTCTCTCTCTCTCTCTCTCAGACACACACACACACACACACACACACAAGCACAAGCACACACATACATGCACACATATTGCTGAAAAGAGGATAATGAGTCCCTCCTCTTCAGTACAGTGGTTCTAAACGTTAGTGACAAGTATGAAGGACAAGCTTATCTAAGAAATTTTAGGTGGAATTTTCAATGGCACAACAATAGTGAAGTTTTAGGTGTGAATATATATGGCCATTACCTCTCTGTATTCAGGCGTCAAGTACTGCAAGCACTGCTTCGCAACATGGTTACCATTCATGTTTTTAGCCAAAGTTACTATACCAGGCTTCAGTGAGGATACAATTATTGAATACTGCTCTGCAGTCTTAAGGGTTTCAATAATCTTTTGAACTGCTCGAGTCCTGCATTTAGGAGAGTTGTTTAGAGATATCTAAACTAAAAATCTCTGGTGTGTTGATTCCACTAGTAAGTTCACATAATAAATACACATGCACTCGCGCACGCACGCACACACACACATATATATAGAGAGAAAGAGAGAGAACGCTAACCCGTGCATGTCACATGAAATTCTAATAAGCTCCCCAGGCTTTTTTGTAATGGTACAAAGAATCTGCATTCGTTGATCCTCATCACATACTTCAAGTAGTTTCTGGACTAGGTAATTTCCAAAAGGATCTGTCATCAACTCAACCATGTGGTCAATCATCTCAAGGAAAATCTTTTCAATATCCTCTGTTATGCCTTCAGAAAATTTTCTTTGCAAAAAGCGACAACCATGTTGGTCCTTGGCCATGTTATATATTCGGCCTGTTACTTCATCCATGGTGTTATATTTCTGAGGCTGGGACCAAGAAGTACCATTTTTATTAAGAGTAATTTCGGGAGACAAGTTAAATGAATTTAAATGATCCAACTCAAAGCATCCAGCATTAGGAGAATGTAGGTTATACTTCAGACAGCAATTTGACAGAGCTTTCTCATTCTGCTGGAGGGGAACAAATGATTCATTTCCTCCTGATGAATCAAATTTGGCAGTCTTAATTGTGTTCAGCCCTTGGGATCTTGTAAGAATCTTCTCAGGGAAAATATGTTTTCCAACTTTATCCACAACATGAATAGCATGCAATGTTGGGTTTAAAACTCTTGTTGCTGCACAATTGTTCCAATATGGTTCTTGATTAGATTGTTGAGATTGCTGGCACATTCGTAGCTCCAAAGACGATTGCCTCACATCCTGACTCCTCATTTTGGTAGCAACAGCACCAGTTGTTTGGATATGATGTTGAGCCTCACATCCCTGATTGTGCAGTTGCTGCAGATACAGAAACTGTTGTTGCATGCTGTGATATTGTTCCTCTTCAACATTCCTCCACCAGATATTTGGCTGATTTAACTGCTGAGAGTGTAAGTAAGGAATGGCAGGTTGCAAATCTGGAAAGTAGTGCTGTTGATCAGATATCCAAGGATACTCAATACCAGGGACAGTCACATTAGGAAGATATTGAAAACTCTGCACACCATGGGCTATTGACAAGGCAGTTGGAAAACTTTCGACGGGCTGAGGCTGACAATAACCAATAGACATCTGCTTCAATTCAAGGATATCTGACTTGAACAAATTTGTATTTTCATGGACTGCTTTTTCCATGTTAAATTGATTAAAATTGTGAGGTATGTTATCTGCTGATTGAAAAGGGCGGGAGACCATCACAGGCGTGTTTGCATTAGAAACTGAATTTTTTGTGCAGTTTGTGTACAGGCAATCCAGCAAGATAGCACGAGCTCGAGAAGATTTATGATTGGCCAGAGAACTTGCACCACCACTGAAGTTTAGTTCAGTAAATGCCGATGTTAACAATTGGTCATCAGGTAAAATTTCTAGCTCCTGTTGGACCCTCCTGGCAGGAGATCCTTTAGCATTTTTAACTAACAGTGCCCTGTCCTCAAGGCTCCCATTTCTATGAAGTTCTCCCGCCAAGCTACCATTTGGAGATGCATGCCTAGGTCCAGTTTCCTCCAAATGTGAATTACCAGAAGTGGCATTGGGTATCTCTCCTAGAAGCTTTTCAAATTCATCCAACTCAAGTTCGCTTCTTTGATCTTCCATTTACAAAATGGAAGAGTGCCCCAAAGTCCCTTTTTGGCAAACTAGTTAAATGTCTACGAGGGTAGGCAATGCAGCGCAGGGAAAATTCTAAAACATGAGAAACGATCATCAGCAAAACCATGTCAAAAACAACCAACCAAGTAATGGACTCTGTAAGCCAAAATACGCAAACACATAAATTGGCTTCTTCACTTCTAGCATGATCAGAAGACACCAATGCAATTAAAGAACCACATTAATACCGAAAAATGAACTGAACCATGTTCAAGTTTCGCAGTTTGTGTTGAAATCCCATACACAAGAAAGTTTCCATCAGTTGATCTGCTAATGCAGTAGCCATTTCAGAATCCATTGGGAAACAGGGCACATCGAAAGGAAATGAAGCAGTAAAAAACGAATAGCAAGAAGATGTGACAGAGGAAGACTCATGTTAAAATCAGTCAGCATCATAAAGATACTAGTCGAGAAAATCGATCCATAACAACAAAAGAGCGGCCGGAAGTCGCACCAAAGCCATGATCACAACCATCAAAATGAGCGGACCATCTAAAAGAACATATTTCCTCGATTTCTACGTTAACAAAAAAGAAAACTGGGAACGAAATACCAGATAAATCTAATAGTCGAGAAAGAATTCAAGTAAAGGCAACAATTCAAAGACATTCCAAAACCCAGAAAATCAGAATCGTGATCATCGGAGACAACAACTGAGGAGAAGAAAAATAAAAATAAAAAGATTGAATTTTGACGAGACCCGTCAACCAAACAGCACAAACAAAAGCAGCCCAATTGAGCTCAAAGTAAAAGATAACAATGTGGAAGGAAAGGACGAGTTAAGGAAGTGATAAAAAATGCAGACATACCAGTGAGAGTTGTGGTGGTGGCAGCATTAGAGAGAGGCAGCAAAGAGAAGAAAGACACAGAAAAGTAGACAACTTTTATTTTCTTTTTTTGGTTTCTTAAGGTTTAAAAAATATATATATATACACACACACAGAAAAAGAACAGATAAGAGAATGCAAAGAGAATGGTAAGGTTAGGGAGAGAGGCGGCGTGAAGGTGAAGGTGAAGGTGAAGGTGAAGGAGGAGAAGGAGATGAAGGAGAAGTTTTCATTTCATTAGGACTCAAAAAAGAAACAATAGAAAGAGATTGAAGAAATCAAAGAGATTTGGCAGTTGGCTTTATATAACTATTGATTCTATATGTAAAAGTACAACAAAGACCAAGACCAAGAAGACCTCCTTCCTTCCTAAGTATTACATGTCTATATATATATATATATATACACACACAAGTATTGTATTATTTATTTACAAAAGCATCAAAACCTTAAACTGTCGGCCCAAATTCCAATGCTTTCGGCCTTGCGAATATCATTTCACTCCCATGTATGCTTCTTCTTCTTCTTCTTTCTTATTGTTGTTATTATACATGAGACTAACACTAGAGATTGTCAAATAATAATAATAATAATAATAATATATTTCTAAGTTTTGAATATAAAAATTTAAAAAGTATAAAATTAAAAAAAATAAATGTAATATAAAAACTGAAAAATAATATAAAAATTTCAAACACATAAAAATTAATAAAAACACAAAAATAGCAAAAAAGTGAATAAAATGGATTAGTTTTCTGTTCTTATTTTTGTATATATTTATATTTATATTTTATTTGTATATTATTTAATGTGGATTAATTAAAATATATAGCTAACAAATTCTTAAACTGAATATTTAATGTGGATTAATTAAAATAAGAATCCAAAGTTTTAATATCTTGGGTCAAGATGCCGTATCATAAGGAAATAGCTTTGTTAGGGTAAGATCAGATAACAAATTTAGTTTTTTAAACTTCCCGTTTTGATTTGCGGATAGCAATGCAATGGATAAAGCTGTGCTTCCCAAACCAATCGATTTCCTTCCAAGAAGGAGATGGAGTTAAAGAATTGACTGTAGTCAGCGATGAAGTAGGATACGACAGTCTTTTGAATTTTCATCTTTAGATCTTAAATAATTTTGAAGAAATTTTAAGTTTGATAAGAAAATTTGTTTTAAGATGGTTAAAAAAAATTTGGGAAACTTTGAAAATTTTTTAGTTATTAAAAAGTTTGAAATCAAGATATTTTAAATTTTTTAATCTAATTAAAGAGTCTTAATAACTTTTTTTTTTAAACAATGAAATTTGTGATCACTACCTTTCAAGTGAGTACTGAATAAACTCTTAATTTAATAAAATAGTTTATAAATTTCACCGAGCAAATCACACCATCATATGACAGATTCATGTGACTCAAGAGGAGGCACCAACCAGCAACTCGAACATGAAATCACTGTCTAAGTCAGCGTTTCAAAAAATCAGCCCAGACTAATTGAGCCAATCCCAAGAGTTGAAGAGTCTTAATAAAATGTTTTGATTTCAAACTTTTTAATTAAAATCACTTTAAGAAACTTTTGAAATTTTGTTGAATTTGTTTCAATTGAAAGGAATAAATTTTGAGGTATTTGATTTTATTTTGTAATAACTGTCAAATTTAAAACTCAATTATGCAAATCAATCAGTCATAACTAATGATCTATTAATAAATAGGTTAGTCAACTAGTGAAAGTTAACGGTGTACAAAGCAACAAATATCGCTTTAATTTTAATATTTGAAAATTTTATATTTCTTTTTAAATATTTATAAAATAATAATTTTTAATTTTTTTTTAAATAATACGATACTTTTTACTTAATATACAACAACGATTAACTTTGTATATGTAATAAAATTTTCTGCTTAAATAAATGCAAATATTTGTTTTTATAATAATCTTAAGCTTGATAAGATAACATATATATTGTTAAAAGATTGTTAAAAAGGTTAACGAGTCTTTAAAAAATTAAATGAATTTTGAAGTTATTTAGATCAATTGAATTAATTTTATGCATTTAAATTACATTGTGATTATCAAATAAAATTCTAACAAATAATTAGGAAATAGACAAACACCAAAAAAAAATCAAACTATTATAAAAATTAATTTATCAACTCTCTTTTCTTGAAATTATTAAATTGTTTACATTTATTTTATTTCATTAAATTGAAATTTAATCTAATTTATATTATTATATATTAACATCTTCATTATTATGAAAACTAAATTTTTAAAAAATTTATCTTAAAATTAATTGCCACTAAAATTGAAATTCTTTCCCACATTTAAATAGTTTTTAAAGGATCGTGGATCGATTCAAATATCTTTAAAAGGAACTAACTACATGATTACTTGATTATTTTGTTATAATAATATTATTCTAATAACTAACAATTATAAATAAACGGTTATAAAAAATTATGATTAATCAGTCATTTAATTTTCCCTTTCTTAAAATTATCTTTTTTTCGCATAAAAGCAGAGAGTATTATTAATTATTAATTATTATATATATACTTAAAATTTTTAAAATTTATTTTTATATTATATTATTGTGTTATTTTTAAAAATTTTATATTTTAAAAAAACAAATAACTAAAATCTAGAACAAAAACCATACCCAAAGGCCTCTTTGGTATCATCAGCAGATGCAGTAAACAAGGACGCATGCTTCAAGGTGATTAAATCAGAAGGAAAATGAAAACATGGCAGTAAGATGCATTGCTATTTTCTTTTCATAAAACTCCAAAAAATTGTTCAAAATTCAATTGAAATGACAACACACAGCCGTATTCCAGCAAGCTCAAGCTCTATAATCGCTGAATCTATTATGATCTCAAATGACTGACTCAGACACAGCTTTACGCCATTGAATTTCATCCGATTTACATAACTTATCCTTCTATGGAGGCCCCTGATCTTCACTTCTCAACATCATTAATAACCATACCCTGAGGAAAATACAAGGAAGAACAGAAAATTCAGTAACTACAACAGAAGAATAATGGACATAGCCAATACTGTTAAGTACAGTACAAACCTGAATTGTCCATGGGATTGCCAACAGGCACTGGCTCAGGCTCCTTGATCTCAACAACCACACAATCAGACATCAAGAAAGTCTTGGCCACAGAAGAAGCATGCTCCAGGCAACATCTTACCACCTAAACAAAAAATTTATGAATAAGAATAGAATGATCACATGCATTTCTGAAATCCTATTACTCTCTGTGCAATTCCATGCAGCTTCCAGAAAAGAATTGGATCATGTCAATAACAAAAATACATCCAACCCCGATGCAAATCTCCTCGTTTAATTCAGCTTTCTGCTTTTTATTTCTATTTTTTATTATTATTTTCGTATTTTTTATTCAATTTGTATGTATTTTTTTCTAGTTTTTGTAAAGTTTAGTTTCTGTTGTATTTGTGTGTTATTTTTTTTTAAGTTCTGCATTTTTTTTTATTTTTGTATTCAGAAAAACATAAATAAAAAACAATTAACAAACGGGACCTAAATCAGATCGCTCACCTTGGTTGGGTCGATGATTCCTGCAGCCATTAGATCTTCATATTTGCCAGTTGCTGCATTGTATCCAAATCTAGGATTGTCACTGGAGAGCACCTGAAGAAAAGAAACAAAATATTAGTCACCATTGATGATTCAATGATTTGAGCAATTTCCTCAAAGTATGAATTGAGAAAACTGCAGACCTTCTCACTGACAACACTTCCATTAACACCAGCATTCTTGGCAATTAATTTGAGGGGATAGCTCAGAGCTCTCTTTACAATGTCTGCTCCAACCTGTGACCAAGGACAAGCAAAATTTAGAAAAACACCCTGCAGGTGCTCAAAGGATAAAAATCGAACAAGTTGGCCCTTATTGAAGCATTATAGTTTGTGAAGAAACACCATTTCATGTAAATCACCTTTTCCTCATCGTTGTCAAGGCTATCCCTAATGGCATCAACCTTTGATGCAAGTCTCAAAAGAGTGCATCCACCACCAACTACAATACCTTCCTCAACAGCTGCCTGAAAATCATTCAGATTACAATAACTAAGTGTTGTCGGAAATTCACCTTGGATAGTTAAGAATACAGAACGCTATTGCCGAGATAGATCACCTTTGTTGCATTAAGTGCATCTTCAACTCTAAGCTTCTTTTCCTTCAGCTCTGTTTCAGTTTGTGCTCCGACCTTCAACATTAAAACAAATTTCATTTGGATAAAGCCTAATCCACTAAATTATAAACTTCTTAAAATCATGCAAAATTATCACCTGTATCACAGCAACACCACCAGATAGCTTTGCAATCCTTTCATTGAGTTTTTCCTTTTCATAATCCTGTTCTGCAGCCTGCATTTTCCATCAATCATTATTACACACCCAATAATCAATAGACATTCAAAGAGATCAAGACGACAGTCACAAGGCTATCCCTATGTTTCACTTTAGAATAAAAGGAAAATACTTACCTCTATAAGATTCCTGATTTGAGCCACTCTCTTGTTTACAGCTTCTTGTGTGCTGCCATCTCCCACAATTGTTGTTGTATCCTTGGTTAGGACGACCTTAGAAGCGTGACCCAAGACCTCTGAACCAACTTTATCCAAGGCAAGCCCCAACTCGTCTCTGATTACAATTCCTGGAAGCAAACAAGATAAGAAAAAGAAATGATCATTTTCCCAGTCAACAAAGAACAGCAGAAAAACATGGGAAAAACTTAAGATATTGGCTTGTGCTGACCTCCAGTTAGAATAGCAATGTCATCAAGATACTGGCTCTTTCGCTCTCCAAAACCTGGAGCTTTAAGAGCTGCTATCCTCAAAGCACCCCTTAGCTTATTTACAACAAGAGTTGCTAGGGCCTCTTGCTCAATGTCTTCTGCGATTATTATAATAGGGTAGGAACCTTTAATTGCATCCTCCAATATGTTGATTAGATCCCTTGCATTTGTTATCTTCTTATCGACAAGAAGCAACTGGAGACAAAAAGTTTGGTTAGCATCAATTAACCAGAAATAAACTTCTGTTCAGATGTTCTTAAACAAGACAGACCTTGCAGTTCTCATATTCAACAGCCATTTTCTCACTATCGGTAACAAAGTAAGGTGAGATGTAGCCACGATCAAATTGCATCCCCTCAACAACATAGAGGCTGTTCTCAGCACTTTTTCCCTCTTCAAGGGTAACCACTCCCTTACGGCCCACCTTGCTTAAGGCCTCAGCTATCATGTTGCCAACCTCATAGTTGTTACCAGCACTAACAGCAGCTACATCTGCAAGCTCACTGTCCTCAACCTGCAAAACATATCAAACAGTTGGATTTCTTCTAATCAAATATGGCCATAGAATTATTCAACAAATTATGCCATTACCAGAAGAGTATTTCCTTTACCTCTTTTGACATTGACCTGAGTTCAGTCACTAAAGCCTTTGAGGTTTTCTCAATGCCTCTCGTAATTAACACAGGATTCGCACCAGCAGCCACAACCTGGCAAATGAAAACTCAATATTAGAATGAATAATGGTGTCCCAAGATCTCCAAAGAAAAGACTAGGATAAATAATAGCACAGACCTTGACACCTTCAGCAATGATGCCTTGAGCAAGAACAACTGATGTAGTAGTCCCATCACCAGCTAAGTCATTTGTCTTGGCAGCAGCCTGTCTCACTAACTTAGCACCAATGTTCTCAACGGGATCCTCCAATTCAACCTGAGAACTCCCAATAAAGTAGTCACTACTTTACCATCTAACTCATTTGAGAAATCAGAAGAGTAATTAGATAAAATGAACAGGAAAACCACCACAAAAGTAATGTTCAAATTACAATGTTGAACGGGGTAACATATCTGTGATTACCCAAATGAAGTTCCTATGGACTGAGATGCAAAGATATACAATTGAAATTGAAGAAAGCAACTTGGGAAAAGCTATTTACAACACAGAATTTGGCGAGGTTTTCCTCGAGATGGAATGTGGGGTGTTCTAAAAGTTGCATGAATAACTCAAGATGATTACCTCCTTAGCAACAGTGACACCATCATTAACAATCTTAGGTGAACCATATTTGCTTTCGAGGACGACATTTCGACCTTTAGGTCCAAGTGTAACCCCAACTAGATCGGCAAGTTTGTTGACACCAGTCTGAGGGGAAAAAGACAAAGCTTGAAACAGATAATTAGAGGTATACCAGGATCAGAAAGAATGCTTCTATATTGGGCACAATCAATAGGCTTACTTGCAATTTCTTCATAGAAGAACCGTCCTTATTGAAATGCAAGTCCTTGGCCATAGAACAAATCTTCGGGAGGGAGCTTGTTCCAGGTAGGACAGCATTACGTTTCCTACCAAATGAGCTACCAGAAATGGAGGACAAAGATGACAACTTCTTGACGCGAGTATTTGAATTTGGAGCGGCCGCCAAGGACCCAACTGAGGCCATCGAAGTGAAGGTGGATGCCATGGATGCTGTGAAGCTAAAGCAGAGCAAATTGACAGAGTTAGACTTAAAACAAAAGCAGAAACTAAAACACCATTGGGTGCAGTGCAAGAGAGTGAGTTAGAAATGAGGCTAGATCAGGAAAAATAAAGTTTAAGGAAAGGAATTTGAGAGAGAAAATTAAAACCCAACAACTTTTCATAAACCCACCCAAAAAAATGGAAGAATTCAATGGTAAGTAGACTGAGGAAATGAGGAGCTTACCGAGAAACAGAGAGAAAGGGCAACGAGAGTAGGTAGGGTTTTAGACGTTAGAAGGAAAGGATTTAGAGTAATAGTAAGTTCCTGAAGCTTCCACTTAATATGGTCCCTTGATCCTACTCAGTCAGTTGGCCGTCCTCGCTCCTTTCTTCCTAAGAACACTCTAGAATCTTTTTGTTTTCTTTTCATTTCTTGTCATATAAAAATTTATAATTCTTTTAATATTAATTAATTAATATATAATTTAATATATTAAAAATTAATATATAATATTGTAATAAAAATAAAACTGAACAGATTTTTATTTAAAATTTTTATTATAAGTTTTAATAAAATGATTTTTATTTTTATAAAAATAAATGTTAAAACAAGAATTTATAATAAAATTTTAAAAAATAAATAATCCCAAATAGGTTCTTAAGTTTTTATTCTTATTTTTTACAAAAATTGCAAAGAATTAATATTTATCTTTTCTTAATTTTTTAATATCTATAAAATACTTTTAAAATTATAATATTTAAAATATAAATTTAATTGCGTTTTTAATTTTGAAATTTTACAAAAATTACTACATATTTTCATTAAAAATATCACATTAATAATTATAAATAAAAATTTTAAATTTTATTATTTTCACAAATCTTATAAATGTTAAGATCTATTTTTAAACATTAAAAAAATTTCATACAAATTAAATAAAAAAAAACCATCAACATATATGCACCTCAGTCTACAGAATATACAATAAATCTGCATTAACCCGATGTTCATGTAATAAGATACGCTGGGTTTACTTGGTCTGACAATAAAAGAGATAGCAACTTCTTGTAAGAGCAAGTAGAAATTTGCATCAGTACCTCTATATACTCACCTAACCATGAATGGCTAAGATCAATCTAACTAATGCAAAAAAATAGCAAGTAAAAAACAAGAGAAAAAAAAAACTCTTCTTTCCAAATTTTCCTCAAGTAAATTTTTAAGCTACAGGACGTAGTGAATCTTTTTTATCTGATACCATTTCAGGTGTAATCACAGTAATTGTAGTTTTTTGACTGAAAGGCTGGAGGGGGTCTTCATCATCAACTTGCAGAGGTTCCAAAGAATCCACAATATCTCTCATTAGAGGCCTTGCTTTTGGATTTCTGTTCAAGCAGTGATAAGCCAACATTGCAGCCTTATGCACTCCTTTAATGGGGTAATCTCCTTCTAGCCTTGGATCAACTATGTTGAGCAGCTTCTTCTTCTCTTTCAGCAATGGAAGTGCCCAGTCTGCCAAGTTCTGCTCTCTTGCTGGCTTTGATTTGTCCAGAGACTTCCTTCCTGTCAGAAGTTCAAGTAGAACTACACCAAAGCTGTATACATCACTTCTTGGTGTCAAATGCCCTGCTTGCAATCAAAATTGTTTCAGGCAAATATTTGTTTATCAGCTCCTTTCTTTTTCAGTTCATATACAGCTATCTACTTGCTTTCAAGTGTATATTCTTGAGCATTTAACCCTGAGTAAGGCCAAATCATCTAATGATCACACAACAGAAGTATATAACGACCATTTAGAAGGGTGAAACTTGCCTGTCATAATATATTCAGGTGCTGCATATCCATAAGTTCCCATTATGCGAGTTGAAACGTGAGTTTTGTCTCCTATGGGTCCGTCTTTTGCGAGGCCAAAGTCGGAGAGCTTTGCATTGTAGTCCTGTTTATGTATAACCAAAAAAAAAAAAATTATATATATAGTCCCCTTCAAGTTTTGATGAGACTAAGTAATAAGATGTTTATCTGTTTCTGCATAAATTTATAAACAGTATCTTATGTTTCTACTGAAGAATAGAGTTGTTTAAATTCAAGATTTATGAGGTGCTCCCTTCAAGTTTTGATGAGACTAAATAATGAGATATTTTTCTGTTTCTGCATAAATTTATAAACCGTATCTTATGTTTCTATGAAAGAAAAGAGTTGTTTAAATTTAAGATTCATGAGGTGTCCCCTCCAAGTTTTGATGAGATTAAATAATGAGATGTTTATCCGTTTCTATATAAATTTGTAAACAGTATCTTATGTCTTCACAGAAGAAAAGAGTTTTCTAAATTTAAGATTCATGAGGTGACTACAAAAACTAATCAATTAAAAGCTAAAAAGTTACTATCTTTTAATTTCTCTATGGAAATCCACTAAACAGAAAGCAAAAGCCCTCCCCTTAATAATGATGATTGAGAGAAAAAGAAGGCTGGTGTGTTGGTTTTCAATGAACTCACCAGGTCTAGCAGAATATTAGATGTCTTAAAATCTCTATAGATTACAGGTTTTTCAGCTTCATGGAGAAAGGCCAGTCCTTTTGCAGCACCAAATGCAATCTTCATCCTAATGGACCATGAAAGAGGATGCAATACTCCTGCAATAGAATTCATAAAATGAGACCCGAGCAGAAAGCCAAGGCTGATCTATAATGTTTGAAAAATCTGAATATATTTAAATATGTCAAGAGGGTAGAATTCTAGCTAAAAACACAACATAAACATCTCTGCATATATCAATAGCAAAACTACAGAAAACTCCAAGAGGCAATAACCATAAATTATTTGGATCATTCCGAGTTAAACAAACAATTTTTAGATTATTGTGCATCGCATTTGATTCAATGCACCAAATTTCGACCACTTCTCCTTTCCATCCTCAACATCCTTGAAAGTGAAATCTAATGCAGGCTTGTAGAGGTCATTCTGATGCATTGTTCTGATCACTTTCTTTCAACTGCTTTTGGGTCCAGAATAAAGTCTTATTGCACAAGAGAATATATACCACAGATGCCAATATCCTAACTTTTCCAATCTAATTACAGCAGCAATGACTTCACCTCTGAACCTTCTAAGAATCTAAGTTTGCAGTAGACTTATTGAAGAAAGGGATCGAGGTAAGGTCTTTCGGATTGATCAGATGCCACTCTTCTAAGTGTTTTACTTTTTCTATTCCTCAAGAGAGTATCTTATAAGCAAATTACAGAATAGTAAGGGCTCTACAAGTCATAATCACCTATAGTTTGTGCAGAAAGTTAATGAGCACTTACGTGAGAATAGATTGTTTTCCACACTTCCCCGAGCCATATACTCATATATGAGAACTCGATGTTCATCTTCACAGCAGTATCCAACCAATTTGACCAAATTTGGATGAGAAAGTTGCCCCAAAAATATGACTTCTGCCTAGTAATACTCAAAGATACATTGGATCAAATTCATGAAGTAAGCAAATAAACGATATGAAATTACTTTTTAAGCAGAAATTTAAGAAGTACATAAGAATCAAAGTATTACCAGCCATTCTCTGTGGCCTTGGTAGCTGTTATCACCATCATGGACCTTTACAGCAACTGGAAGTGGCTCAACTCCTTCTCTTAGATCCTCATTAATGAACCCCTTATACACACTGCCAAATCCTCCACCACCCAACACACGATCATGCCTAAAATTTCCAGTGATCACTTTTAGTTCTTCATAAGTAAACGCAATCAGTGGATTTGCAGCCGACTCCCGGCGGAGGTCTTCTACTTCTTCAGGATTTGAAGGCAACTTCCTATCATCCTTACCTGGTTTCACTGATGAACTTTGATCTTAAGTGTCTCTAATATATAACAACGTTCAGTATAGAGCTCTATAGCACATGAAGTTCTGAATCATCATAGCATAATAGTGCTTTTAAAATCATTTAATGTTATCTAAACTGGAAGAACCATATCCAGTACTATGGCGGAGAATTTTAACTCTTTAACATGAAAGAGAACTAAGAAGTTAATTTGAAGAAGCAGAGTAAGCCATGTTTGTTGAACAAAATAATAATAATAATAATAATAATAGAAGAGAGATATATTCATTATACAGTATGAAATGGAAAAAGTTAAAGATAAGCATCAGCCCACTAAAATGGCAAGTGTCCACTTTCCACATGTAAAAGGGAATAGAAAGTTCGCCACCTTTCGGAGTGGGAATAAGCCAAAAACAAACGAAAAGCTACAAAAACAAATTTCCATTGATTGATCATTGAAATTGCAGAAACCAGAAAGATACCTTGATTCTTGTCTAAGCAGTAGTATTCTCTATTCTGATTCATGCTAAAGAAAAAGGAGACTCAAGAAACAGGAAAAAAGCTAGGGAAAAAAAAAGAAGAGAATTTGCAGAGGAATATGCCTTTTATAATATTAGAAAAGAATAATCCATCAAGATCAAACTTTTGTGTAAAACTTGTATAGAAATCAGAAAAACCCCCAGTCAGACAAGAAGTTCTAAAACAGAGGAAAAAAGAGATGGTATGAGCCCTTCCATGCAAAATCATGCTAGTTTTAGATATAAATCCGAGAAAACGTAAGCCCAGTTACACGATCACATTGAATAGAATAAACCAAGAAATTTGGAAACCAACCTAGTTTTGCATTAGCTGATACTCTGTTAACTGAAGGCTCCATTCCACAACAACAATTTCCCATTACTACAGAAGAAAAGAACAACCACAAAAGAAGTCTATTTTCAGTACCACCGCGACCACCAACAATCCATCACTTCGAAAAGATACCTAATGTTAGAAAAAAAGAGGAGAATTGAACTAAGCAAAAGTGAAGAAAATAGTTGCAAAAAACAAGTTATCTTCTGGGTTGATGAGAGAGAAAGCAAGGAAGAAACTTTGTGGGTGGGAATAATGAGTTGAGAGCTGAAGTGGGGGCTAGTGCTTAGGCCTTGGCGATGGCGGAGATGGGCCCCCACAAAGAGAATAGTTTATTGTTGTTTCTGAAATAAAAAAACAAAAAACCATAAAACGTGCTTTTGTGGGGATTGCTTTGTTTTTAGTGCTGCGCATTCTAATTTCCCACCAATCCCTTTCCGTCACTCTCTTCTCTTCTCTTCTCT
>JAOXYD010000134.1:32914-43446 GCA_028565735.1 Pinacopodium congolense | reverse complement strand
TTAAATTAATGCAAACGCACATAACTTAAACTATTATTTAATTAACTAAAACCTAATTAAACAAAACTTAAACTAAACGCTTAAATAAAAATTTCAGAATTAAAATTAAACAAAAAGTTAAACTAATGAAGCAATAATTAAAATTCGGCTATTAAAAGAAATAAAGCAAATCAGCCATTACAAAAATTATCAAAGTAATCAAACAAATAAAGGAAAAAAAAACTCGGACAGTAAAACAAATAACAAACAAAATAATGCTAAAAATCAAAAGCCTAAATTGTGGTAACTAATTGAAATTGAATCATGTAGCAAATAACTCTCTCGATCCAATGCAGGTCTGGTGCAGTGGTGCGTTGATCTGGTTTGGTACGTCTCATGTCTTGGTGTAGGCATCCATCCCTTGGTCTAGCGTTGGTGTGTCCTTGGTGTCCAGGTTTGGTGAGCGTGGAGTAGTTGCTAGTCCTTGGGCACGTAGGTGAGGCTCCAAGCACAGCCAGCCACCGTTCTCAGTTGCAGCTCTCCTAGTCTAGCCGCTGAAGCAGCCAAACACCCCCTGTCTCCACTTACCTAGCCGCCTCTCCCCAAGCCGCTAGCTGCTGTCACCTAGCATCCCACTTGTTTCCCTCTCAAAGCCACAAGACCTAGGGATGTGTGAATATATACAAATTAAATCAGCAGCTCCCGACTTTGCGTTTCTTCCCACTCTTATAGTTCAATGCTCACCGTTTTATTTAACTAAAATGGTGAGCTTAAAATAAAATGTAGTTTTTAAATTTGATTTTTCAAAGTAGTACAATTTCTCGCTTTTATTTTAATTGCTTTAAATTCATCATATTTTGGCCCAAAATTTGTGTTAAAGAAATAAATTTTTCATTAAAAAAAATATAACACAAATTAAATATTTAAACAATAAAATAAGATTGAAATGAAATTAAAAAGCATATGAAAATTTAATAAATTTCAATCTTATCAGTTTGATTGGTTTCAAACCAATAGCCACACTATTACCCAGATCTTGCAAATTAGATGATGCAAGCTCTCCTTTATTGGTTGATCCTGATAAGTTTTGCAAATTGATTGGCAAACTGTTTTGTTTAAATTTTACCTAGTCAGATTTAGCTTATGTTACACAAAAGTCTAATCAATTTGTTCAGTCTCTTATTGAACAACATTGGTCAGTAGCTTGACATGTTCTTAGATAATTGATGGGTGCTCTATCGACAGGTTTGTTTTTTCCTGTTAACAACAATTTCACTCTCACAACATTTAGTAATACAAATTAGGCTGCAGATTCACTTAGCTGAAGATCTTTAATAAGTTATTGTATTTTTTGTAGGTGGTGCTTTAATTTTTTGGAAAATTAAAAAGTAGTCTATTGTCTCTTGTTTATCTAGCGAGGCTGAATATCGCAGTATGTCTACTACTATGTGTGAGTTACAGTGAATTTCTTACATTCTTCAAGATTTAGTGGATTTCTTACATTCTTTAAGATTTATAATTTAGTTTGCAACTTCCTATTCCTCTTTAGTGTGACAACCTAGTTGCCCTCCATATTACTGTTAATTTAGTTTTCATGAATTTACGAAGTATTTAGACATTAATTATTACTTGGTTTAATAGCAGTTTAAATAGGGTTTTGTGGCTCCTCAACATGTCCAGTCTTTACAATTGCCAGTTAATTTGTTCACTAAATCCCTTGCATGTTCTCTCTTTTCTTATTTAATGTTCAAGATAAGTTTGTGTAACTAATACCTGTTGGGAAATCGAGAAGTGATCGAATCGCACAACGGAAGCAAAAACAACATAAAAACAAAATTTTATGTTCTTCGATTTCTCATAAATTCAAGATCTCGATATTTTATAATAAGATTAAATCGCAAAAATAATAAAATATGAATCTAAATTCATACTTAGCTTAATCAAAGTCTTCATCTTCTTGTATCCATTTTGAAAAATCACTTAAGCCGCACATGTATCTGGTCTCTAACGGTATCCACAGGTCTATTGGAAAAGAACTCAAAACAATTTTGAGAGGAAGTAAAGCCGTGCTAGCAACCTTACGGCTGCCTCCTTATATAGTGAAAAAATCATAATTATTCTAATATTAAAATTAAACATAAATCATAATTAAAGTCTAACTTTAATTATAATTTTAATTGAATCAAATATCTTATATTTGAACCTAATGTTTCTTAAATTTTACAATTAAGTCCAACTTAATTAAATTTTACTCTATTCCAATAAACTTATATGTGTGACTCATTAGATTCTTAATGTGTTGGTAATGATCATAAATTATAATTATAATTCATAATTATAATTAAGTAAATTAAAACTCCTTTTAATTTATCTTTATTTCTTCAATTAAACATTTTATGATCATAGATCAAGATTGACCTCTAGCAACATATTATGACCACCCAAATATTAGGAATGTCAAAGTGGTTTTGACCTAACCTTTCGTGCATGATTTTTTGTATAATTTAATCATTTCGTCATACAATGTTCCGATTAAACATAGAGTATGAAATTAATGTCTTCTCTATTTGAGTCTAATTATATTAGTTCTCCACTATTAGTAATTAATTTTATTAATGACATTTGAAAACTCTTTTTAAAATGCCACTCCACCTTGACCAAGAATTTCATAAATCAATATTAATCAAGAACAACAGATCATTCTTCTTAATTACTTTAGGGTGACAAATCTTATATTGATCACTCAACTACCTCTATATAGCTTATGCTACATCTAATGACTACCGAGTGAACTATCAATGGTTAGAATAGGTCGTAAGTAGTATCAAAATATAACAATTCATATACAAGATAACCTTAGTGATCTCAAGTCTAAGGATCACTTATACAATCATCACAATGAGTATTTTTATAGACACACAAGTAATATTTCATATGAAATTCTCATATTGGATCAGTTCAGTGAACTTGTTCTCTAATAAGCACCCACACGTTTGTTTAAGTATCTTCATACTTTACTATATGAGATTGACTACTTCCTTCATAAAGAAAAATATAACGTGTACTAGTCTTTCCGGTCTATTAATGTCCAGTCTTAATAGAGTAACGACTAGAAACAATTTAAGAATAACACTTATATATAATATGAATCTCATAATTATAATCTCTATCATAATTTCATTTGTAAAATATATTTATCCCACGAACTTTATCTTATACATTAGTTAATTAAATAATTATGTATAAAATAAATAATGCCTTTAATAAATATATTACAATTCTGCAACCAATTGATTGGCTGTAGGGTATAAATCAACAGTACCAAACTCCAACTTAAGGGAGGATATAGATATATTTAGGATAATAGTTATTTATGCT
The DNA here is from genome assembly GCA_028565735.1 of Pinacopodium congolense. NCBI lineage: Eukaryota > Viridiplantae > Streptophyta > Magnoliopsida > Malpighiales > Erythroxylaceae > Pinacopodium > Pinacopodium congolense. The sequence goes on along the minus strand of JAOXYD010000134.1, from coordinate 40,089 downwards.
GTGACGTCGTTTTTGTTATTTGTGCTAAGATGTCATTTCTGTAATTCGTGTAGAGTAATAGTTATGGGATGCCATTTTTTTTTCTGTATTAATTGTTAATGTGTGTGAACTAATACAGAATACACGTTTTTTTTTTCTAGACTCTTCTTTCCATCGTTTGTACTAATAGTGAAGACATAGTGTTTGTTCAGAATTGATTCAAAGCAAATTGATCATAGGTTAAAAGGGCATTATTTTTAAAGGAAAAAAAAAAAGTTGGCAGGCATGAAAAATATTAATGGCCTACAAAGAATCATGGGGTGTGAACAATTCAACTCATGAAGCAATACCAAATTGTCGGTATGGTGAGTGGACTGCCCCCATTCTGAGTACGATGATGATGATGTGTTAAACCATCATATCAGTCAAGGACTAAGGGTGTGTTGAAGCAAAAATTCACACAACCTTTTTGCTTACCATTCCAAATCCGATTTGCATCTGATATATTAGTTTGAACACAATGACAAAGGGAGTCCATCAGTACAGGAAAAAGGGTCCTCCAATGTCAACCAATGAGTGGAGGATTGAACAAAAGTGGAAAAAGGAACACACGCGTAAATGGACCCGACTGCACAGGAATAGCCTATTCTTCAGTGCTGTTGGCTATATGAAAACATTCAAAGTGTACAGGCAGCAACAGCAAATTCACTTGCATGCTGTTCTTTCAACTGGGCTGTGAGCAAAAAGCTATTTTTCCACATCGAAGGGTAAAATGAATGCAAGAAGAAAACTTTCTCAAAGATCAATCTTTCTTGGTTCCTTTAAACTGCTGACACCAAGAAAATGAACTTTTCGGAAGAAGCTAAAGTGAATCGTCGGCAGGTAACTAAAGGATATTGACACACCAGTCAAAGAATTAGTAAGATAAGAGAGGAAATTAAGCCAAGCCAAGGCTTTGAAAGAATCTTAGAAAATAGCAGGGTGGGTGGGATACTGTCACTCTGATAATTCAACACAGAATTGGAATTAAGGTAATAAGCCAAGTCAAGGCTTTGGAAGAATCTTAGAAAATAGCAGGGTGGGCCCAATCCTATCCCACACGTCTTATTTTCATCCTTTGCTTTCTTTCTGGATTAGAAAGGCCCCGGACGATGAATAGATATAATTTTGACACGGAGGGCCGTTTAGTTCAATTAACTATTTTTATTTATTATTTATATATATTTATATATATTTATATATTTTTATATTGATATGTTTTTTTTTTGTATTATTTTTCTAATTGTTGTATTTTAAAAATTAAAAATTAAAAATTAAAAATAAAAACTGAAATAAACTAACTCTAAATAAATATTTATATAATATTGTATCTTAACATAAAATATTAAAATATAGATTATAAATCTTTTACGGCATATAAATCAATTTAATTTTATGTCTTTTTTAATGTAAAATAATTTATTTATATCGATCTATAACAATCTTTCTCTTACAAATGAATTTATCAACTCATGTCATTCTTCATGAATCTACAATTCATGAAAAGTTATTTAATTTTATAGTGGAAGGAGAAACACCAATTTATTTATTTTTTTTAATTTCGCCTAATTCAACCTTAACTTTGATATTACTTGACACAGATTTTAAAAAGGTTTAAAGAAAATTTAGATTATATCCAAATAAATATTTGTATATAATTTAATAATATTATATCTCAATCTAAAATTTTAAGATAACGGAGTTATTAACACGTTATTATATATAATTCGCTAACTTTATATCACCGCCAGATAATTTACATATGTCAATTGACAAAAGGATAGATACGAAAGAATCAAGCTCATCTACTCTTTGTTGATGTGCCTTTCAACTCACCAAACCAAAGTCCAAGTCTTCTCTGCAGATACTAATGCTTTACAACTAATGCCAACTTTCTATCTATTTCAGGTGATTAATGGTCGAGTAATGTACAAGTTTTTGTTAATCATAGTCCATTTGGTATATCCTCAACAAACTGATGTCAAATCTTTATCTTTCATGTAGAACATTCAGTTGCCAAGTCAGTATCTTCTCATCTCCTACTTACACATAATGGCAATTAAGATGGATAAGTAGATAGTTAATTGGGAAGTATAATTGTTCATGATCATAACGTAATGCCTATAACAAAATGATGTTATTTTTAGTTTTGAACCACATGATTACCATCAGTAAATTTCACATTACAGTGCCATAATCTTCTGAGACAATAATGGCTTTCATATTAAAGACTTCACACTTATTGTGTAGATAATTGGATGGTAATGCTGGAGTATTATTGTTAATCTTTCACTAGATGATTATAAATACTTGTTTCAATACATTGCAAATAAACCTGGGTACAATTATAAAGTACCTTTTCACTAATACTTTGCCTGAATGGATCTTGTTCGTTTCATCATGAGCTTCATCAATTTGTTCATCCAATGGATGCTACTTCCCAATTCATTCTGAACTTGGCCCCACCCTCAAATGCTTATTTCTGGATCCATAATCATTGACATGGAAATGGGACCATTGAGCTGTTTTCACATATTTCCTGCTTTGATTTGCATGGGACATAAATTCCATGCAACTTAAAGAAGAATACAGTTTTTCATCTGATATTATGTAGAATACTAATCCTATCTGCATAAATGACTTCATTGAGACCTATACCATGCAAAGATTACTGCTTTTGGATACTTATGAGGCATTAAGGAGTATGCAACTCCGAAGAAATCAATTTTACATGCAATCCCCGTGATAAAATTGCAGATTGAACTTCCTGCAGATTATCCTAACCATTTTGTAACGTTGTCTTATGTTCTTTATCTATCAAATTTTGACAAGGAGGGTAGATAATCTGCTTTCTAAGTGTATACAAATTCACTGAAGTTAGAATAGAATGATTTGCCAAGCTCTCATAGCTCTCAAAGTAAGTTCATACGAATTCAATAGGTTCCATTTTTTCACTTACATGATTACTATTTGTTTTACTCGTGAGTGATATTAACTGGAGTGGTCAATTCAGTTCAACCAAATCATCCATCAGACTATTATAATGTCCCCAGTATGGAAATTTTTTTCACTCTGTTGCACTACATTTCCTGCTTACCAAAGCAAACAAGGAACTTTACTTGAATCCAATTATGATGATTCAGAGGAAAACATAATGGATTTCTGTGAAAAACAACCTGATTCCCATCAACAAAGCAGTTTTGTAGTTCTTCATATGGAGCAGATTTAATGATGCAGTATCTAGAGTGGAAGGTAAAACTTGAATTGTAAGTTCTGAGGCCCTTGATTATGAACTTGTGATTATGAAATGAGAATTGAACTCAATTTACGCAAATGGGTTAGGTTTGATCATTGCTTTGGATTCTTTTAGAGTTTATATGAATATTTTTTCTGCAGATGGAAGGTAGCTGCTACTGTCTAGCTACTTAAGTTTTTACTTTTGATTAGTTTGCAGAAAGTTTTATACATTAACCTTTAAGCTGTAATCCTACAATATAGGCTCACATTTTGAGGCATAAAAAAGTATTGAATAGAAACTTGTAGCAGCACCAAAATTTTCTAACCAAGAACTGTTTTTTTAGCTTGAAGCATGACTTAATCAACTTTAATTAAAAAATAGAGAAACTTGTGGCAGCATCCAAATTTTCCAACCTAAGAGATATATTTGTAGCTTAAAGTATTGAGAAATTAATGCAGAAGAAATAAAAGAGTAGATCGAGAAACATATAAGAACACATTGAATTAACAAGGTTAAGAAATTTTATGTTTTTTACGTTCTAAAAAATAAAACAGTTATAAATTCTTTTATTCAACTCAAAATGATAAGGTACATTAAAATTTATAAACTTTTAAAATTTGATATAGATAAAACATGTTTTGTACGTTCTGTTGCATTGCGCTTCACTTTATTCCTTTTCTTTCTAACATCTGTCCGTTTACTAGTATATATGAGTCATGTATACAACATAAAGAATTATCACGGGATTACATTGTCATTAATCATCTCTAGTTAGCTTCATTTGTAGTAAAAATTTTCTTTAAGACAGATATTGCTGCTAAATATATTACCCTCTTGGAAATTCTCATCTAGCAGCACTAGCTAACATCAGGATTTAACTGATTTAATGAAATATATGAAACATTACACCACAGAATCATAAATACAGACATTTACAAGTAAAATATTGTTTCCATTCCATGAACTTGTAGATATTGATGAATTTATGAGTCTATGTGTCCAGAAAAAGAAGAAAATGAAGTTTTCATCTTAGTAGACAAAAAATTATCCCAAGAAAAAAGGAAGCTGGAGAGACAACATTCTGAAGAATGATTGTAAGTCACATGCATTTTTCTTGGTATGTATTTATGGTATATGATGGAGTTTCTGTGTAGGTAGCCTGCAGCTGTAATTTGACCTCTAATGCCTAGATTGTACACTACACAAAGAACAAACATTAAAGAGGGAGCTTTGAGGGGAAAGGATCATCATAGGGACTTTAAGAATTTATGTCAGGATTGTTGCAGACTTGACAGCCTTTGAACACACGCACCAATAATCAACCCCTCTTTGAAATCATAAATTTCAGCTACTGGACCAGTATTTAATCCGCAACAATCCATTTGGTTCTTTCATGGCAGACATGGCTGGATACCTTCAATTCTTTGGGGGCCTATTTCTCTATCTTTCACTTTGTTTTACTAAGGCCATTTCCACATCTGATGTGAAGTGCTTTAGCTTTTGTATTTTCTTCTGCAATCCTTAGTCATGATTTCTTCTTTTTGTTAACTTTCATAATCTTCTTTTCTTCTGCAGGTTTACATTGTTTATCTGGGGCTCAACCAATTTAGTGATCCAATCATCACTTCAATGTCTCACATTGATCTCCTCTCCAATGTTTTTGAGGGGTGTGCTTTTTTTTTTTTAATCTTCTTTTCCTATATTCATTTTTGTTTATCATCATTAGGAATTCATTGATTATATTCTTTGCATTTTTCTCCTTTAGTGAAGAAGAAGAAGCTAAGCAATCCATGCTCTACAGCTACGAGCATAGTTTCTCTGGTTTTGCAGCAAAGCTCAATTCAGGACAAGCAGCTTCCTTGGCCAGTAAGAAATTAGCCTGTTAATGGTTTGAATTGAATAGTATACACTTTGTTTTTTTGTTTTTTTTCAATTATTTGGACACATTTGTTTGTTTTTTGACAAGAAGTAAGGAATTTTTGCATGCAGACATAAAAGGAGTGATATCAGTATTCAAAAGTAAGACACTGAAGCTGCACACAACAAGAAGTTGGGACTTCTTGGGTCTCACCCTGGAAAGCAGTGCAGTATCTCCATTGCAGCTGAAATATGGTGATCAAATTGTTGTGGGGATCTTTGATTCAGGTCTTGCAGTCACTCTCTGAACATAAAAGATTGATTAAACTGTTCTTTTAAAGATCAAAAAGAAAAATCCAAAAAAAGCATGTAATCTACTTAGAAGTGATCTTATTAGTTTCGAATGTTTGATGCCTTCTAATTCTAATTTTCTCCGTAGTTTTTATCCAAATTTATTTAAGAGATTTTCATATAAAAATTATATGTAATTTTATCTTTATTATTTTCAATTTTATTTAATTACGACTTTATTCTATTCAATTTATTTTTTAAAAATGATATCAAAAATTAGTACATATTATATATTTTATGATTGTTACTGAGAATGAATATTTCTCATTATTTTCAAGTTAGATTATTATTCATTCTATTTTTTAAGTATTACTCCCAAAATAATTGTAATAGGAACATTAAAGCATGAAATTGAAAATTTTAAAAGAGTCAAACTTAGGTGTAATTTCTTCTTATTATAGTAAAATTTTTCCTTTTTTCCGTTATTTTTATCCTGATTTATTTTAAATTTTTTGAGGTAAAATATGATTCTCAAATTTATAATTACTATTTTTAGCTTATTTATACATAACCTTGTTTTATTCGGTCCAATTTTCTTAAACACACTGGTGTGTGTTACATAAGGTATATGGCCGGAATCTGCGAGTTTCAAGGAGCAGCCAGATGTAGGTCCGATTCCATTATCATGGAAGGGGAAATGCTTAAGCGGAGAAGAATTTAAACCAAAAACAGCATGCAACAGGAAGCTAATCGGCGCAAGATACTATCTAAAAGGCTTCGAACAACAATTCGGACCACTGAACGCAAGCGGAAATCAAGAATATCGATCAGCTCGAGACTTTCTTGGCCACGGAACCCACACGGCTTCCACAGCAGTCGGAACCATTGTGAAGAACGCCAAGTTCATCAACGGTTTAGGGCGTGGAACCGCCAGGGGCGGAGCTCCGAGGGCGAGGCTCGCCGTGTACAAAATCTGTTGGGGCAAAAACCTAGAAGGGAAGTGCGCGGAAGCCGATATTCTCGCGGCCTTCGACGACGCTGTAAATGACGGTGTGGATGTGATATCTGCGTCTTTTGGTGCAACCCCACCGCTGCTACCCTTTTTTGCTTCGAGTGCTGATATTGGTTCTTTTCATGCAATGCAACGTGGGATTAGTGTGGTGTTCTCTGCCGGAAATGACGGTCCTCTTCCTTCTCTGGTGCAAAATGTCGCGCCTTGGAGTATATCTGTTGCCGCTTCTTCCATCGATCGGACATTTCCGACAAAGTTAATCCTGAATAATGACTTCACGGTCATGGTAATTTAATTATTTTATTCACAAAAATAGCATAAATCATGCCACAAAGATTGTTAAGAAACAAGAAAGTTGTTTTTCAGTGTTCTATTTCCGTTTTTAAAACAAAGAAAAATTTTGTTTGTTATATTTTTTAATTTTTAATTTTTAAAATTAAAAAAATTTAAATAGAAATAGAGAAATTAATAAACTATGCTTTTCCATGTTTTGAAATCAAAATTTTAAAATAGATTTTTTTACATAATACATTAATTAATATATATTTTTAAAATATATAAGAACATTTTAGTTTAAGAATTTGAATTTATTTCATATTTAATTATTGCTATTAAGCTAATTTTTCATCACAAATTTCAGTCAAATAAGTTTTTGTTTTTATATTTATATTACAAATATATTTATGTTTTTCTTAAAAAATAAATAGAAATTATAAATTAGATAAAAAGTTTACTTTATTCCTAACATTTAAAAAAAAT
>JAOXYD010000134.1:9021-25200 GCA_028565735.1 Pinacopodium congolense | reverse complement strand
GTTAGAGATTGCATTTAATTAAAATTGGCCTAAAATATTTAAATTTTTTTAATTTTTAAAGAAACTTTTTAAACACTTCACCCCCCCCCCCTCTTGGGTACCATAAAGCTTACATAGAAGTTGTTCAATCTATAGGTAGTATCATGATCTCTCATAGAAGGATTTTAAAAGAAATCCTAAAAAGATTTCAAATGGAAAAAGTGCAATCCTATGAACACACCAGTTGAATGAGTGTGAAACTTATTAGAGATCTTAGAGGAAAAATAGTTAATAATACTCTTTACAAACATATTATAGGAATTTTGATGTGGTTAACCTTAAATAAGATTGGACATTATGTTTGATATTAGTATCATTAGTTGATTAATGGAAAGTCAAAAGAGATTCATCTTATGGATATAGAATAAATTTTATGATATTTGTAGGAACATTAAATTAAAGGGAGGAAAGTCGATTTTGTTTAGAATCATAAATAGTGATTGTTTTGAAGATCATAATGATAGAGAAGTATATCTAGTTATGTTTTTATAATAGGGTTAGGAGCCATTTTACGCTTATGAAAAAAGCAATTTATTGCCATTCTTTCAACTACTAAAGTTGAGTTTATATTAGTTACAACATGTCCAAGTCAAGTAATTTATAGAGGAATATTCTTGATCTGTTTAGATTCAAGCAAGAATATTATACTCCAATATGTTGTGACAATAGTTCATCTATTAAATTATCCAAGAATTTGGTTTTACATGGGTGAAGTAAGCTCAAAGTCATAAGTAACCATTTCTTACGTGATCTTACAAAGGAAAAGATTATTGATATCATTTAATGCATAAAATTGTTGATTTATTCATAAAACCCCTCAAAATAGTATTGTTTTAAAACTAAAAAAGTTATTTGGAGTCTATAGTAAGCAAGAATATGTTTAAGGAAGGGTAATATGAATCAATTTTATAAAACTTATGTTAAAAACATAAGTTTAAGGAAGGATGTTAGAAATAATTAAGATATCTTTGACATATCAGTAATATAGTAGTAATGTCTTTCTATTTAGTTAAAATTCCATTAATTTGAGTCTTATTAGAAGTTTTGATTCCATTATCCAAGAGTTTATGATATACATATTAAACAATGAGTTTTATGTATGAACTTTTATTGAAGTTTTTCTGATTAATAATAACGTAAGTAGATTATCTTTTTCCTAACTGAAACATTTTCTTAACTAAGGAAATATTGCCAAATTCTTGTGAGAGTTTTTCTTTATTTCTATGTAACACTTCAGAACTAATTCTCTCTCAATGAAATGTTTACAAAATATTTGATAGAATTTATCCAATATACTACATAAATTAATTCATTTGAAAATTTTATAAATTTTTTAATGAAAACATAGACTTAATTATTAATAAATGCATGTTGATTCAAAATACATCAACATCATTTAATATTAATTATAATTAAGAGCAAAACATGTCAGAAAGATAGTAGTTTTTGTTATATCTTTTGAAAGTGCTTCATGTTATATAGATTAAGATATAACAAGATCCAACCTAATTTGACCTTATGAATTTTTTATCACCTAAGACAAAAAAGTAGAGCTATAAATATGTATCATAATTTACATTAAAAAAATCTTCACATGACTAATCTATAGTGTTGTAATGTTACATCTAGGAAAGGAAATTTTTTTAAGACCAAAGAGAAGTTCAATTTCTAATTTGCCAAGCAACAAATTATGCTCTGATCAATGGGTAATTATATTATAAGTCTTACACTCCTATACTAGTGCTGAATTAAGGGATGGGAAATCACCATGATACTAGAAGAATGACACGAGAGATCCTGTAGAGCCCATCGAGAAGCATCAATGTAGCCCCAAAAAATTGCAAGTAAGGATACTATTAAGCAACCTTAAAGAAAGATGCTCAATAGAACATAAAAAAGCATGACAAATGCCAGAGACATGAAATCTACCTCATAGGCTTATGTTTGAATTATACACATATCTTTTATTCAATTCGTTTTACTCACTGGGAAATGGACGTAGATTACTCTACCAAAGGATTATGATAAATTACTTCTTTTTGAACCTTTTCCTCTACAAAAGAATTATGATAAATTAATTCTGTAAGTGGTTGGAGGCTAGAGTATATGAAATCACCATAAATGGGATAGTCGAGCCATTTTTAAAGGCCAACATCATTAGTAAATATGGAATCCCATTTATCCTAATCATACATAATGGAACACAATTCAACAATAAGAACTTAAAGGCTTTTAGGAAGGAATGAAGATCATGCAACATTTCATCTCAGTGGTTTATCCCCATATGAATCAATTGGCTGAGGTAACAAACCAAACTAGTATGCAAGGCCTAGAAAATTTTGAGCAAAAGGAAAAAGAAGCATGGCAGAAGAGATACATTTTCTTGGGCTATCAAACAATGATAAGATCATCACCAAGGGAGTTGACCTTTTGCTTGGCATTCAGAGCTGAAGCACTTGTTGTAATCAAATGAAAAATACCTAGTTTAAGAGTAAGAGAGTTTTTCAGTGGAGCCCAGAGCTTAATGATTAGAATCTAAGAGTATACCTCTACATGATTTAAAGAAAGAAGAACAAATGCTTAGTTAAAGAATGCAGCTTATTGATAAAGGACATGACGCTATAATAACAAAAAATTTTAAAAAAAGGGTGAGCTCAAAAGTTAAAGAGGAATACCTGATGTTTTAAAGGACGAATGTATCCATAAGATCTGCAACAAAGGGGAAGTTAACTTCAAATTGGAGAGGATCGTTTAGGATCACATAATTCCTATGCCTTGAGACCTAAAAGATGGTAGACCTAAGTAGAATAAAGATGCCTAGAACTTGTATTGATTTCAATTTGTAGTGTGATGGTTGCTACATTATAAGTAAAGTTTAGGTTTTTAGCATGATGGTTCATTTATAACTTTCTTATTTCACTTACCACCAATGCAAAAGACGTAGCCCTGTCGAATTATGCATGGTAAAAAAGTTGCATGCAAACCCCATCCTTATACTAATATCTACGAATATAAACGATGTGTATCCTCTCTAACATCTAAAATAGAGGATATATTAGAAATATATATATACTCTTGTGATAAATATATATACTATTGCAATAAAAAGGTGGGAAAATCAAGCTTTGGAGTTATCCTTATAATTAACACATGAAGGTTCAGGTTGCTATTTTCTTGGGGCTGGGCTACAAAGTCATTGATAAACTCATCCTCGACAACACCTTTACCAACATTTATCTCAACTAAAACATCTTGGAGAAGTAAATCACCAAAATCCAAGTCTAGATGTCAAATTTTTAACAGCTTAAGAAATCAATTAAATTTGTTAATCGAGGAATTGTTATGAATAAATTTAACTTTTGGGAAATTTTGTAGTAATTTTAAAGGAGTAATTGAACTGTCAAAACTTAACGAATTAATGTAATTTAAAATTTTCTATATGTCTAGATTCAAATGAATATAACTTTGTATCATCTATAATCACTTAGAGAGAGTTATATTGAAATAAATTTAAATGGTCAGTTTTTATTGTTATAAAAATTTATTTACATCATTGAAAGATTTTTCCTATTTGTATTTTATCATTAAGTAGCTTTTAAGTTAGTTATTTTAGAATTCTCTAATTGATACTATAAATAGCCATGTAATATTTTATTTTATGCAAGTAAAGTAAAAGAGTTCTATTATAAGAATCATCTTCTTCTATTGTTTGTGAGAGTGTGAGGTCTTCCATTATTTGTGTAAGTATGTAAGTCTTTGATAGTTTTTTATTTATAATAAAGTAGTATCAGAGCCAACTATGATAACAAAAGGAGTTTCTTTTTCTTTCGACTATCCATATCTCATAAAAATTAACTATGAGAATTGGACACTTAGGATGAAGGCCATTCTTAGTTCACAAGGGGTATGGGAGATAATCATTAAAGGCTATGTGGAACCTCAATTTGAGGCATATTTGACTTAAGCCCAAAATGAATTCTTAGAGAAGCAAAGGAAGAAAGATCAAAGTGCACTTGCTTTGGATGAAGAAATGTTTAAAAATAACCAACGAAACCACATTAAACAAGGAAGGAAAACTCTTTAATTCAATGGTGGAAATTGATAAAGTTAAGAAGCTGAGACTTTAAACTATAAAGGTTGAATTTGAGGCCCTCTTAATTAAAGATAGAAAATATATTTCATAGTAATTCAAAAGAATTATAGGATTGGTGAATCAAATGAGAGACTTAGTGAATCCATGCAAGAAAGCATGAGTGGTGATAAATAGAATGTATCAACAGAACAAGTATTACTAAAAAAATTGTCTTTAAAGTCTAAAAAAAATCACATGGAGCAAAGTGAAAGTAGATGTGGTTGCAAACATGCAAGTGGACATGGTCACGAATGAGGTCATGACATGCATAGAGGGAAGGAAGAGGAAAAGGTGAACAAGATTCTTCTAGTGAAATTTGAATTTAAAATTTCCAAGGAAGAGTAAGAGGAAAACAAAATTTTACAATTACAATTCCATTGCCACCCTCTACGTGCATGGAGATTGTGAGCTTAGGCTTATGAGAAAATAATTTTAGAAAATTAGAACATGAGAAAAATTGAAATACAAACTGTTAACATATGCCTATCTCACCATTTTAAGTGATCCTAAATAGAACAATGTAGTGACAAATTTGTTGATCGTTTATCCCAAACACATAATAGATTACTCTCACACCCTAGTTGAGGAAAAAAAATAGCGTCAAACCTTGATTTTATAGCCTAAGGCTAGGCTATCTTAGGCTTAGGTGTGTTAGTAACTATTGTCCATAAGGCTTTGATGAGAGCTACATTGTTAGCCAACTCCACAAGGATGACTATTCACATAACAAAAGTACAAAAGTAAAATTGTTTTTATAGGCCCTAATCAAGGTGTCATTTTACTCATGTATAATATTTGTGGATTCTTCTAATATCTTCCTTATAATTATAAGATTGTGCAGTTATAAAATATAATCAAATTCCTTATTTATAGTTAACTAAAGTCCTAAATTAAAGCTATTGATTATTTTTATTGTAATCTCTTTATACTAAAGGTGATGCATTCTTGTATCTTTCCCTTCAGTAAGAATAAGAAGAGTTGATTGTATACATAGTATTAGAGCCTTCCCAAAGTATTCTTGGTTTGTCACACCCTTATAGGCATGCCACATCTTCAATCTCTTCCAACCAAATCTCCACAATTAAGCTTACACTTAAAAATAATTTTTCATGGTAGGATCAATTTATGCCTCTTATCAATTATCAAAAAATGATGAGTTTGATGATAGTTATCCCTCTCCTGAATATTTTATTCCATAACCAGACAATGACAAAAATTACCATTTTACGATATCTAATTTCTAAAGGATCAACTTCCGTTATGTTGGATTTTATCTTCCATTTCTAAAGAAGTGTTTCCCTACGTCATAAGTCTTTAATCTTTGTATTCAGCCTTGTAAGCATCAGCTCAAGCTTTTGGATATGTATCTTAAACCAGACAACTTTAATTCAATATAGAGCTTTATGAATTCAAATGTAATGATATGTCTTTTTCACAATATCTTTAAAGTGCTAAGGCGTTTATTGGTTTAGTTAGTGCTGATCACCAAATCTTAACTGCCTGATTTAATACCATCATATATTATATCGTTATTATTGAATATCAGTAATAGTATTAATTTTTTCTATTAAAGCAAATTTCTTTATATAATCAATCCCATACTGGCTAAGTCTATTAATATGCTTACCTTATACTAGGAAAAGTCATATCCAAAGCCTAAGGATAGGTTTTTTGTGACTTATCCCTGCCTAAAAGGTCTAACACACGTCTTTCTTTCTTTCCCTGTGGGAGTGCAACATCTTTTTAAGGAAGGCCTAAACCAGATATTTAATGGAATTCCTTTATAGTTCTAAGGGCAGGACATCATCTTCATGTGTGGTAATCCAACAAGACAGTTTCATCTAGTTTAATGGAAGGAGGGCTCTAAGTAGTAAGTAACAATCTTGCTTTGTACTTTGCAATTATGTCATTTTATTTATACTTTATATTTTAGACGATCAACATCATAATGTTATTTTTCCTAGTAGACAATCCACAAGCTCCCATTTTCATTCTTTTTCAAGGAATTTATTGGTGAATGCTTTTGCCTATAGTCATATATATATATATATATATATAAAGAAATCTACTTTCTATAACATAGATTAATGTAGTAATGGAATGTGGAGATCATTCTCACAAGGAATTTCGATGTTAATATGCAATAATAAAAGGGGGAGTTTAAATCGTGAATTAAATAGCATTTAATTGAAATATTAAATTTAAAATAACTAATGAAAAAATGAAAAGTTAATAGTAAAAAATATCAAATCTTAATCTTTGGTCTTCATCATTATTAAACTTGTATTGATCATCGACACTAAATGTACTTAGTTTATTATTTAAGCATTCATTTTAGTAATTTTATTTACCTATCTCCTCTTATATTTAGTTAACTGAAAGATATATTTGAATTATTCCTTATTAATCAATAACCTAAATACAATCTCATATTTAATTAATTAATAGCTTCACTAATCAAGAAGATCAACAAACTAGACAATATACATACATGTCTTTCTAGCCTAGAATTTTTTTTATTATAATAATCATATCCCTAACATAGTAGACAAAAATCTTAGTTGCCACTTTGGATTAAAAGGATTGAATGTCAATGTATTTAATCTAGCAACAATTTATTGAATAAATCAACACAACAGTTATGCATCTAGTTGTAAAATAAAAAATAAAAAATAAAAAAACAATCTGTAAAATAATCAATACTTAATTAATAAAGAAATTTAATTGAAGAATAAAGGTGTCACAACAATCAAAATTCAATAGGTAGGATTCCTTCAACCAAGTAGTAAAGTTTTAGTTATCAAAAACCATGAGTTTTTCTAGCTAATGCGTCTTCTCTTTTTTTACAAATTTGATGCATAAGTTTTTATTTGGTTTTTTTTGCTACATATTCACTCTTGTCGTTGTATTTTATTAAGGTTTTCTATCCTCTAGGGTTTTCTACACCTACAGTCCTTTTTGCTTGTGTTTATTCTACCTTCTTTTGTGTTCTGCTGCCTCCACTTTTGTTTGATTTTTTTTTCCTTATGCCACCAAACCATTTTTCGTTTTATGGTGTAAGTTCCATTTCCTTTTTTGCTATAAGCCCCATAGGTCATGCTCCTTTCCTTTTTCTTGTTCATGTTTTATCTTTTTTTAATTTATTCTCTTTAAAATTTTCTTTCTTTAAAAAAAAATCCATCCAAATAAAAACAGACTTTTTAGTTATAGTTATCAAATGTATGGTACAAAATAAAAATAAAATCTCCAAAAAAATTTCTACCTGCTATCACGTGGTTATTTCTATATAAGGTCATATCAAGTTAGTTCCAACATCTGTTTTAGCTCTTTTCATTCCAAATTATTGCAATTCTCTCTAATTATTTTCAGTATACACCTTGACATAAAAAGAGAATAATTTTCATCAAGTGTATGCTCAATCCTTATAATTAAAGAAATTTAACACACGAATAGATAGAAAAATAAAGACATTAACAAACTCTCTTACACTTAACCTTTTGCTCGCCCTTAAGCATATTGAACCCAACCATTACATTATATCAATTCATTTTCAAAGAGATCAAGTATAGGCAATCTTTCAAACTTTAGCAAACTCAAGATTTAGGCTACTATACACATCATATTTGGTTTTCATTAGTATATATAAACAAAATGAAATTAAGGCACCATTAATGAAAGGAAAACATAAAACCAAGATGGATTTTCCTCACAATGTTCACTTATTTCACTTAAGTGCTTGAAGGCTGATGTTTAGCTTAATACACTCTCTAAGAGACCACACTACTGTGTGTTTGCAAATTCACCAATCTTCTTCCATAGAAATTACATGTTATCACGGTTCAAAAGGGCTTTTATTTAATGTTCCAATGGGGCTTGGGTTTAAGTGGGTCATAAAGGTTTGAATGGTTTCTTACAAGTGTTCACAAAGTACTAAGTGTCTAGGAACATCTAAATATAATTTTTAGACATTCATTATAATGCAATTGATTACTCATCCCTAACTATTACACCCATATTTAATTTTTTATTTTTTTCCTATTAAAAACAATCAAAAACAAAAAACGATAATAGTAAACTTTATATAGTAGTAACTAAGTAAAACGCATAACGATAGTAGTTTAAAATCATCTCAAAATTAAAATGAATCTTGAGGTGCCTCTCAAGAACACTCATTTAACGTCATATTAGCTAGATGAAAATGTTCATTGACTTACTTCTAATAGACTGGCTTAGTTAATTTAATTTCTTCCAGGGTTTCAACCTCTAAATTCTCATAATAAGGTCTCAATCGATATCCATTAGTTTTAAACACGTTAAAAGAACCTAAGGTTGAATTTCAGTTGCATTCTATAAGAAAACATTAGTAACAACAAATGGATCTATAAAAAAGATCCTGATTTATTAAGAAAAACTTTAGTTTAGAGTGATAAAGAAGGATCTTTTGACATATGAAAAATTCTTTTCTAGTTAGGATTTTGTTACAAAAGGTCTTAGTCTTTTCTTTATAAATTTTAACAATCTAATAAACATCATTTTATATCTCTTCTAAATCTTACAAATTTATTTTTTTATTATTTCTAGCTTTAATTAAATCCAAATTTCATTGTTTGACAGCTAATAAACCTTATGTTTTAATTTTACAGGAGAATGATAAGGTTTTCCAAATACTATCATGGTGGAAACAAACCAATAAGAGTCTTATATGTTTTTCTGTATGCTCATAGCGCATCTTCCAAATGCAAACTCTAATATTTCTTGTTAGAATTAATCACTTTCTCCAAAATTTATTTGATTTCCCTGTTGCAAAACCTCAACTTCTCCACTTGTTTATGAATGGCATGCTGTTGAAGTTCAATATGTAACACCATATTTATTCACTAAGGCCTCAACTATTGAGTTACAAAAATGATTTTCGTGATTATTGATTATTGCTCTAAGTATTCAAAATAAGAAAAAAAATATTAGACTTAAAAAATTGATAATAATTTTAGCATTATTAGTATGAGTAGCATTAGATTTAACCGATTTCAAAACATAATCCATCACGACAAGAATATATGTCTTAATAAAAGATAAAGGTAAAGGGCCTATAAAATCAATTTCAAATAGGTAAAAAATTTCACAAACTAGAATATTCGTGAGCGACATTTGGTATTTTTGGCCTAAACCACCTATTAAGGGCTATCCTTTTCAGATTAAAGTATCCACTGCATGCAAAAGAATGATAACAATTCAATATAAACATAATTTTATCATAAAAAACATATCACCTGATAATTTGATTAGAACAATATTTCTATAGATGTGGTTCATCCCATGCATAATATATAGCCTCTTTTTTTATTTTATCTTTTTTAGCTCATGATAAACTACTAGGAAAATATTTGACAACTAGAAAATTAACTATGTTAACATACCCAGGGGTTACCTATTGGTTGGTGAATAAATGTTCATCTGGAAATTCTTCTTTCAACGTGTCTGAAGGAGTATCTAAACAGATGCGACTAAGGTGATATATAACAAGGTTTTTATTTCTCTTTTTTGTCTTGTATCTCCACATTAAATTCTTGAAGTAGTAAAATCCAACGTGGTTTTGCTTCTTTTCTAGACAATAGAAATTTTAATGCCTTAAGATCTGAATAATCTATTACACATGAGCCCAACAAATATTATCAAAACTTCTCAAACCTAAAACTAATCCCCATTAATTATTTTTCTATTTTTGAATAGTTTCTCTAAGAATCATTCAACATCCTTAAAGCATAGTAAATCAGATACAATGCTTTGTTTATCCTTTGTCCCAAAATAACCCTTATCATATAGTTACTTACATCGTACATTATTAAAGCAGAAATTAGCTTCTCTTGTCAATTCATCAAATGCTTTCCTACATGCATCGTCAAAATGGAACTCCATGTCTTTTTTAAGTAACTTGCATAAAGATTGAGTGGTCGTTGAAAAGTCCTTGATAAAGTGTCAATAGAAACATTCATGTCCAAGAAAAGAGAGATCTTCTCATACACTAACAGGATAGCTTCCTCCTTCCTAAATATTGCAAGTTGACATGCCAAAGATGTCAAATCATCTAGTCTTCTCTCTAATGATGATAACTCCATGTCATTAACATGTCTTGAACCATAATCAGTCCTTGTTTCAAACTATTGAGGGTTAGAGCCATAATTGATATCAAATCCCATACGGTTGCAAGTATTTTATCAACTAAAACTCCTCCATTTGAATAATCAATCATACTCTTTTTAGTTAGTAAAAGACTTTCATAAAAATATTAAATTAATAATTGGTCACTAATTTGGTAGTGAGGGCAACTTGTACAAAGTTTCTTGAATCTCTTCTAATATTGATATAATGACTCTCTAGTTGGTTATCGGATACACATATTTCTTTTATGATATTGGTGGCTCTAAAAGTTGGGAAAAACTTCTCTAGAAATAGCTTGTTCATCTCTGTTCGTATTATGATACTTTCGACAAGTAGATAATACAACTAGTTTTAGGCATCATCTTTTAGAGAAAATGGAGAAACCTTTAGTTTTATCTGCTTTTCGGTGACATTATTAGACTTCATCACCATGCAAAAAACATCAAAATATTTCAAATTTTTGTAAGGATCTTTTCCTGGTGTGTCTCAGAATATGGGTAACAAATGAATTAGTCCCAATTTTAGCTTAAAAGTATTGTTGTCACCCAAATTAAAAAATTAATGTAATAAGGTTACTGATCCTCAGCTGGGACAACTAGTTGACATGAAGTGCGGTTGGAAGACGTATTCCTTTCTTTATAATTCATATCTTAGTGCTTGACTTCTTTCTTTCATTTGTTTTCCCAATGCCTTTCTTGTTTTATCTATTTTGGGATTGAATTGCACATCTTTATATTAGTTTGAGTACATAACGTACATACACCATCAAAAACTCCTTGAAAATGATGCAAAATTTTGATAAATGTTGTCACTTGTAACCAAATATAAAAAGAAACCAACTTACTCTAATACAGATTAATGTATTAGTGGAGAGTTAGATTTGTTACCATGAAAAATTCCAGTGATAGTAGTTACGTAATAAAAAAAGAGGGTTTAAACTTGTGGATTAAACAGAATTTGATTGAAATATTAAATTGGAAAATAACTAAAAGAAAAAAAATGAAAAATTAACAATCAATAATAATAATAAATGTTGGTCTCTAGTCTCCTTCGTTATTGAACTTTTATTGATCATCGATAGTAAATATAATTAATATATTGTTTAAGCATTTTCCATTGTAATTTTCTTTACTTATCTTCTCTTATGTTTGAGAAACCCTGTATTTTTTGTTATTATCATTTCTTATGTTCTAGAATGTGTAAAACAAAGTAAATTTTTATTGATAAAATACAAACTGTATATATATGTCATTGCCTTAATTATAGGCAATTATAGGCATAGATTGGGGGAGTTTTTTTTATATTTTAAATCTTTGAATTTAGTAGAGATATTTTCTGTTGAAGAGAAAAAATCCTTAATTTGATTTTCCTCCTTATCAACCCCTCTTAAGGTAGAGATAGAATGTAAATAATTTCCTAACTTATTGCGAAGAAACCAAAATGAAGATCTGGACAAAGGCTTAGTGGAAAGATCTACTATATGTTATGACAATGCAATAAAACATGTGACAAGATTCCCCAAGGCTACTTTCTAATGGACAAAATGATAGTCAATTTCAATATACTTTGTTCTGGAATGAAAGAAGAGATTAACTTTCATATGAAGAGTACTTAGATTGTCATAAAAGTGTTAAAGAGGATGAGAAAAGGGAATGTCCATGTCACAAAGTAAGAATGTTTACTAAGTAATTTCAGCTGTAGTAGTGGCCATGTATCGATATTCTTGGTGCCTTAAAGAATTAAAAAAGTTTATTGAATGAATGTTGAATATTAGGATGAGTAAAGGTAAGTTATTAAAGGGTACCCACAATACTTCTATAATTTGTTACATCTACAAGTTTACCATCGATGGATTTGTCTTTGAGTATCATTGGAGTTGCATTAGGAGTGTAATCTTGCATTAGGAGCATTAGGAGTGCTCATTATTGAAGAGCTTTACTTCAACACTTAAAAAGAAACTTAAAGGGCCAAGATCTTTAATTGAAAATTCTGAACTCAATTTGTGAATCAATTTAGAGATGAAGTTGTCATTAATAAGATAAGGGAATTTTGATAATGAACAAATAAAGAAGGATCAGTCTTACTATGATAAAAACTAAGATGAAGAAGAAATTGAGTTAGACTATCAATTCATGCTTATGGAGCTTGTTTTGCTTTGTAAAGAGACTTGTAAAGGAGACAAACATGATCAAGTTTATGTTGATCTATGAATTCGAGAGGCCGCTCCATATAACCTATTCCTTGATGTCTTAAAGAAGGGAATAAAAAACATCCTATCACATGTAAGCTTTTATAATTTGGCTTCTAGTCATAAAACTTTGTATATTGAGATTTGTTAAGTAGAATTGTAGTTGGCATTCTATTAATCAAATAAATAGCTGCAAGAAAAACTTTAGTCCATAAAAATAAGGGAAAATTAGCATGGAATAACATGGTCAAACATTTTTCAACAATGTGATGATGTTTTCTTTCAACCACGTCATTTTGTTTTTATGTTCTAAGACAAGAGATTTATATTTAAATTCTACAACTTGTGATATGATTAAGAAATTATAAGACTTAAACTCTCTAACTTCGTCACACTGGAAATTTTTAATCTTCCTATCAAAATGCTTTTCTGTAGTTTTTGAAATTTAAGAAAACAAGAATAAAAATATAATTTTTTCTTTACAGGTTATAGCCATCTAAATCTTGAAAAATCATCTATAAATATAACCTAGAACTAAAAAACCTTTATTTGAAGCAAATGGAGTAGGACCCAAAGATCGAAAGGGACTTTGTTCAACGGAAACTTTAAAATGTTATTATTTAAATCAAAAGATAGTTTCTAACTCTTTCTAGCTTGGCAATTAACACAAACTGATGGCTTAGCTCGTCAATTAGTGACATCAATATCTTTCTTTCCTTTTAGCAAAGATAAAACCTTTGCATTAAGGTGTCTAAGACGTTGGAGCCATAAAGAAAAAGAATTTCTCCCTTTTATTGCTGATAACATTTCTTGAAGTGTTGAATCTAATACATAAAGATTTCTTTGCTTATGCCCTTCCTTGTTGTCTTCTCATTTTGATCCTTAATAACAAAGTCAAAAGATGAGAAATCAACAGTACAAGAATTATCAGTGTTGATTTTACTTACTAAAATTAAATTATTTTTTAATTAAGGTACAATAAAGACTTCTTCTAAATTTAAATTTCCAACACATGTCTTTCTTGTATATGTTATGTAAATTTTGTTTCCATTGCGAGCATAGACAACATCATTACCCCTATATGGCTTTAAGTGAGATATCATACTTGTATTGTTGGTAATATGTGACATTTCTATTGAGTCCATGTAAATACCAAGATCATTATTATTCATGGTGAGAGTTGGTAATGCTTGTGGTAGATCCTCAGCTTGATATGAATATTCAAACCTATACCATCAATTATCTGGTAGATCCTCAAATCTGATAGATAAGTTTATCACCTCTTTCTTATTATTGCTTGTAATTTTTAGGCTACTCTTTCATGGAATTGTTAGTATTTTAATTTGTATTGTAACCACTGGCTGGAGTGAAACCTCTGTCCCTTGAACTAAAGCCTCCTTGATTTCCTCTATTTCTCATTTTACGCCCTCGTTGGCTTATAAGAGCTTGGTTATACTCAATATAACCTTTTTCTTTTTCCTTTTAAGTGATAAGGGTCTGCTCATATCCCAGTAGAGAAAGCATAAACTGATTAAATGTAGGATAAGGAGGTTTTGCTACCATAGCCAGACAAATATCCTCATATTTTAGTCCTAATCCACAAGCAAACTGAAAGATTTTATCAAGATCATTAAGTCATTTCTTGATGGTAACAAGATTATCGTAGTAAGATTATCAGCCTATTTTAGCTTAAAAGTGTTTTTGCCGCCCAAATTCAAAAAATTAATGTAATAAGGTTTTTGGTCCTTAGCTAGAGTAACCAGCTGATCTAAAGTGTGATTAGCAATAATGTTCCTTTCTCTCTATCATTTCTCACTTAAAGCTTGTCGTCTTTCTTTCATTTGTTTTCTTAGTGCCTTTGCTATTTTATCTATCTCAAGATTGAACTACAAATTTTCATATCGATTTAAGCATGTAACGCACATAGGCCATGAAAAACTCCCTAACAATAGCACCAAAATTTGATGAATGTTGTCATTTGCATCCAAATAAACAAAAAGAAATCTACTTCCTTCAACACAAATTAATATAGTAGTGGAGAGCTAGGATAATTCCCATGAGGAATTCCAACGTTAGTGGTTATTAAATAAGGGGGGTTTTAAATCGTGAATTAAACATAAATTAATTAAAATATTAAATTAAAAATAACTAATAAAAAAACAATGAAAACCAACAATCAATAATAACAAATCTCGGTCTCTAGTCTTTGGTCTCTTGTCACTTTTGTCATTGAAAATGTATTGATCATCGACACTAAATATAATTAAATTATTATTTAAGCATTCATTGTAGTAATTTTCTTTGCCTTCGTCGTAGTAATTTTCCTTGCCAATCTTCTTATATGTTTAATTAACCAAATCATGTATTACAATTAACCCTTACTAATTATCAACTTGGATATAATCTGAGATTTAATTAATTAATAAATTCATGAATCAAGAAGATCCATGAACTAGAAAACATAAAGATGATGTAGATTTAACCTATAAAATTATTTTTCCTAGAATAAAATCCCTAACATAGTAGACAAAAACTTTAATTACTACTTTTTATTAAAAGAATTAAACGTCAACCTATTTAATCTAGCAATTGATAAAATAAATCCACATACTATTTGAACACCTAGCTATAAAATCATATAATCAAGTAACAATCCAAAAAAATAATCAATACTTATAGTCAATAAAGAAATTTCATTAAAGAACATGGGTCTCATAATAGTCAAAGTTTAATAACTAGGATTCCTTCAACCAAGAAATAAAGTTCTAGGTACTAAAAACAATGATTCTTCCTGGCTAATGAATCTTCTCTTTTTTTGCAGATTTGGCCCTCAACTTTTCTTATTTTTCTTCTTCAAATTCACTGCTATCATCATCTTCTGCTGAAGTTTTCTAACCTCCAATGTTTTCTACTGTTGTCCTTTTTGCTTGTTTTTGTTCTACCCTCTTTCGTTTTTACAGCCTCCCTTTTTACTTGATTTTTTTTCTTATGTTGTCAATCCCTTTTTCTTATTATAGTGTATGTCTCTTCTTCTTTTTTTCTGCTACAAGCCTTTAGGTCATGCTCCTTTCCTTTTTTTATCCACGTTTTCTCCTTTTAAAAAAAAAAAATTCTTCTCTCCAAAATTTTCTTTATTTTTAAAAATCCAACCAAACATAAAGACCCTTTTTAGTTGCAGTTTTCAGATGTAGGGTTCAAAACCAAAATAAAATCTCCAAAAGTTTTGTTACCAGCTGTCATGTGGTTATTATTGCATAAGGCCATGTCCAGTTGGTTCTAAGATATGCTTTAGCTCTTTTTCATTTCAAAATTTCTACAATTCTTTTCATTTGGTTCTAGTACACACCTTGAGATAAAAAGAGATTAATTTTCATTAGGTACAACCTCAAAATCAAAGAAATTTAAAACATGAAAAGATGAAAAATAAAAAAATTAACATTTATTTTCTCATTCATTACAACCCTCCATTTTTGACTTGTTAAATTTTTTTACACACTATTATAAATAGTTACAATAGATAATTAATTGACAAATAACTTATTTGATTATAAGAGATTATGATGTGACACATAACAATTCATGAGATATTTAACTTTACTTGAAATTTTAGGTTCATGTGTTAGCTTAGGAATACCTCTACTGAGATGTTATAGTAATTGAT
>JAOXYD010000132.1:164285-174554 GCA_028565735.1 Pinacopodium congolense | reverse complement strand
TAAAAATATTCATTTATGAAATGAATCTATATTAAAAATTTCAAAATATGTTATTAATATAACTTTTTTTTACATTTCTCATTTAAGTGACTAAGATTTAAAAACTTTTTCACTTGAATGATTAACATTTAAAAAATTAACTAAAATAAGTACAAAAAGTTGGATTAGGATTGTTGGGTTGGGTCGGGTCGAGTCAATGACTAATAGCGTTAAGTTTTTTCACTCAACTGATTAACTTTTCAAATGTTAATCACTCAATTGAAAAATTTTAAAATTTAATCACCTAACTAAAAAAATCTAAAAAACTTGATCACTTAACTGACTGTTATCCCTTTAAAAAAGGTTGGTTAAAGTTGTTCTTGGTCTATTTGAAAAAGATTGTAGAAGTCCTTTCCACCTATTTAAAAAAAATTTTAGAATTGCTCTTCATCCATTTAAAGAAAATTGTAGGGTTTTATTTCACCTATTAAAAAAGATTGATTAGTGTTGTTTTCACCCAATTTCTTCACTTAAAAAAAATTGATTCATAGTAAAAATTTCAAGCAAGATCTTATAGATGGACATAGGCAAAGGGCATTAGACATATAATAATTTCATTTCTTACTATTTGAGCATTCAAAATCTCCATTCTCCAACTTGAGAATGTGTATTGGAAGTCAGAAGCCTAAGCGCCATCTAACTATTTTCTTGACGAAACATTAAAGAAAATACATGAAAAATTTTCTCTATAACTTTTTAGATATCTTTATAAATATTCTGATTTTCAAGATATTTCTTCCGTAATCTTAATGATTATATGAATGGTAAAGAACTCCTGTATTATTCATCAGAGTACAAATTTATATAATACATGTGGTAACAAAATATGTAACAACTTTAGCTTATATTAATAACAATCCTAGCTTATCTTAACAACTATTATTTATCCTTATCACAAGCATGTAATATATATATGTATATATTCATCTTTAAAAAAAAGGGTTGGTGCAGAATTTTTACAATGATCGACATATGGTCGGTGCAAGTTTTAATCAATTTTCAAGTGACTTTGCTTATTCTTAGAATAATCTTAACCAGTCGGTGCAGTTGAAACTGGAATGCCATCCAGCCAAGTGGCTGTATATGTAATAAAATTAACCTCTCAGCCAGCTTTAGATGAAGAAAATAAGTATATTGAATGGCGTGCAATGTCAGGCTTTGAGTTCAAGCGATTAAAAAGCCAGCATAGTATGAATGTACGACCCCAGAAAGAAAAGAGTTGTAAATCGAGATTCGGTCAAAAAGAAAAAATGTGTCAAAACTTGATTGTTTGACTTCACATTCATTTACAAATAGAAAGGTCTGAATATAGTTCGATTGGTTTACAGTAAATCTGAACTCAATAAATTCAATACATCCACAAGTTAAGGCAAAAAAATCGGGGTGCTCACACCGATATCATTTAATATCAGGAATGAAACACGTAAATGACTTGAACGATTTTATCATGATATATAATCACGTGTTGAATGCAAGAAATTAAGGATTGATGTCATTAATTTGGTATCCAAGTGTATATATTATCAATTAATTGTTTGATATTTTATATTAAATAGATGGATATATGTGTATGAAGGTTTTCCATAATTAGATAAGTTAGAATATGAGTCTATTAATGTGGGAATGGAAACACACGTGTATACATTTATACATCATATATATATATATATATATGTAAGCACCTGGTTTTGTTCAGCCTGAATTCAACCGTGTCCTTATATTTTATATTATTGATAGTTAAAAATAATGAATAAAACTAAGCTATTTGCTCTCTCTCTCTGTTGAAGTCTATCGTAGTGGGTACTAACCCCACAAAATCACGAGCTCTCTGCTATCTCCTTCCAATAATGGTTGACAAAGCCTGATCCCTTATGGGGGTACATGTTCATATGTTATATAAGGCTTTTCTAGCTTTTTATTTGTATTTTTTAATCTTCCCCGTCGTTAGTTACAATTAGCGGCAAGTAGAAACTTATTGAATCCTTCTTATTCTTCAGATTTTTCTTCATTATATGTATGTTCTTTGGAGGTGCAATTCAATTCAAAAGATGAAAGCACACACAATCATATATTAATTGGCTATGTTCTTCCCTTTACCAACATTCTATATAATCGTTTCTTGTCCCCAATTCTCAAACAAAGAGAGACATATATCCATTTTTTAAAACAAGACACAGGAGCATAGTTTGATATATATGTATCATATAAAATCAAGTAAATTAGAAACAACTTTATGTTTCTTAAAACTAATATTTACCGCATTATTTTTCATTCGTGCATGTTGACAGATCCGACGTAGGCTAAAATAGGATTATAGTAGTGACTATACCGCTTATATATATATATATACATAAGAGTAAATGAAATGGCATGAAGAACACATGGCAACCTGAAATGGGGTGGCAAGATCCCAATGGCAACACACGTCGTTCATTCAATACTCTTTCTGCTGTATTTCAGAGTCAGTCACGAACACGTCTATGACATAAATGTACGTATCAGTTGTTAAGAGAAAGAAGTACAGTTGATGTCTTATGAGATGTCGCATTCTCAAATGGGAATATTTTTACTTTCGTATAAACCATAATTATCAATTATATCGTGGGGATAGGAGGAGTTGAATGTACATAAAACTCTTTCTTTAGTTAACTCTTTATAATGCACGAGAGGGCTCACGAACCTAAGTACTTTATAAATGGATACCATATCATGCTAAACTATTATACGTATCTCTTTTAAGTGTGCAAAAGCCAAGATTAAGCTGAGAGGGTTTTACTAGGTCAAAAGTCTGATTAAATTAAGGTTGTTCAACATGTAATGTAATGTAATGTATGATGATGATGATGATGCTATGAGGTTTTCAAGAGAAATCAGACCATATATTTTATTTTATTATATTTTTCTTTCTCTACTACAGGCTTTATATGAATAAATAACCAATAAGTGCAAGGGGAGGGAGTCGTAGGGCTTTGAACTGCATGTGGGTTTTACCGTCACATCGATTCCTTATTTGACGGTCAAACTTACAGTGCATGGTTTTCGCGATCTTCGAGAGATTGGGAAACGGAAGGTATCAATTTAACTCACTGTCTCTGACTACTCTTTTATTAATTAATTAATATAAGCTAATCTTCGAGGATGCCATGCTAACTAAATAAATAGCCATTTTTTCCTCTATATAAGTATTATATTACACGAGTGATTACCAAGATTAGTGCTTATACAAGATATGAACGACCCTTTTTGCACCTAAAATTGAGAAAGTTAATGTAAAACGTACGTATACACATGACTATGCTCAATCATGTGGGTATGAATGACAAAGTAAGTAAAGAGTTATCTGTTAGATCTTAATAAAAGTGAATTCATACATTTAATTTTCCAGAGATAAAGAAACAAGAGAGAAAGTGACAAAAACATTGAAAACGGGAAATGAATGGGAATTCCATTTCCACTAGATTTTCTTCCAATCTGTCTTCTCTATATCAAAAGATAAAAATACCAAAACCAATAGTAAAGTATAGTTTAGGGAGAAACGTTAAACTAAAAATCACCCGGAAGACAGGGGTTAATGTCTTCTTGTGGGGGCGCAAGATGCATACCTATCGTGCTAGCTAGCTAGCTTTCTCTCTATAAATGACCTTATTTAAGGAAAACACAAACATACAATACATATGTACTGTAGACTAGAGGATTCTGCCCTAGTTTATTAAAAGAAAAATGTCAGTAATAGTGATGCATGCATGCGTGCATTATTGTCATGTGTAACAGTAGAGAGATACAGCTGAAGGAGAAGAAGAGAAAAGGGAAGGAAGGGGCGTATGTATGAAGCGGAGGGGAGCAGAGTCTGATGATTAGGGAAAGAGAAATAATTGGGATGGGATGGAATGTGAGAAAGTTATGGTATGCAGAGGTTGGTGTTATGGGGAGTGGTTTATTACTGACATTTGATATAACTTTTGTCCAACTCCTCATATTCATATTCAATTCACGGTGGACCTCACATACCACACCACTGTTTAATAATATCCATCATTTTCCTTTTCACCGTATTAATACGACTAAGAGTGAAATGCGTCACTTATTTTACATATATAAAATAGTATTTATATATATACATTATACCAAAATATCATCTTATATTATAATATAAATTTATATCATTATTTATATAAATTCTATTTATTTATAAATCATTCTCCATAAATTGTTCAATTTCTTAATTTTCAACTCAATTTTTTAAAATTTTAAGAATATACTTTATAATCAACTGATAAATAAATCATATAGTATACTTCTCTAGTATAAATATTTCCATTACTAAAATACCAAATTTCATAATAATTTTGATTTGTCTTTCTGTTTCTGTTTTTTATTTTTATTTTTATGTGCTTTTATCAATTTTTAGATATTTTTTATTTATATATTTTTTCAGTTTTTCTATTGTATTTATGAACTATTTTTTAATTTTTTTAAAAAATATATAAATGAAAAACCCAAAACAAATAAGCCTTTTGCAAAAGTACGGTACTACCCACAATCACAGTTTTTAGGGTTTACAGAACATATATTAAGAAGAGTTGAGAATGTATGCATTTATGTATGTATGTGTTCAAATGAATCTACTTCTCTTTAAATACTTCTTTTTTATTTTGACCTTTCTTCTTCTTCTTCTTCTTCTTCTATCAAATTCCTTTCACTTGCTTCTTCATGCATGAACTAGTTCATTATCTCTTTCCCCCCTCTGTTAGTGAGTGAAAAGTTGAACCATCCTTTCAAACTGGATATGGCTTCCATGAATAACTGGTTGGCCTTCTCTCTCTCTCCCCAAGAACTCCCATCACAAACTCACAACAACCAAGATCATCAGTCTCAAAACACACCCACTCGCTTTGGCTTTCACCCTCATGAAATCTCTGCTACCCATGTCTCAGGGGACTGCTTTGATCTTACTACCGACTCTACTGCTCCTTCTCTCAACCTCCCTCCCTCTTTTGCTCTTCTCGAAGCATTTAGAAGCAATCAGTCTCAAGGTAAAATCCTAAGTTATTTTACAAGTAGCTTAGCCTCTTGGGTTCTTATGAAGGATTTAAACAAATTTTTTGGGCTACTTTTATTAATCCTTGCACTTTCTGAGAACATATATTCTGAAGAACTGATGAAAATATACTATTTCTGACATCTATTTATAATTTTTCCCCCTTCGATGACAGATTGGAACATGAAGGGGTTAGGTATAAACCCAGAAACTAACTACAGAACCACCTCATCAGACGTCCCAATGTTCGTGGATGCTGCATGCAATAACCAAAACATTGCTCAGAACCAGCAACCCAAGCTCGAAAACTTCCTTGGTGGCCACTCCTTTGCCAGCCACGAGCAAAAGCTTCATGATTGCAATACCATTTATGATACTTCTGAAGGAGATTTCATGTTCCAAAACTGCTCCTTGCAACTACCGTCGGAAGCTACAACAAATGATAGAACAAGCAATGGAGGAGAAGAACACTGTAGCAGCATCAACAACGGCTGTGCCAATAGCTCAATAGGGTTGTCGATGATCAAGACATGGCTGAGAAACCAACCTGCACAAGCACAAAAAGACAGTAAGAACTCTGGCGGTGCACAAAGTTTATCTCTTTCTATGGGCACAAGTTCACAACCAAGCTCACCCTTGCCGCTACTCACGGCAAGTGGAGGTGGCGGCAGCAATAGCGGTGGAGAACAGAGTTCTTCGTCTGAAAATAAAAAGCAGCAGCTTCAGCAGCAGACGAACACGACAACGGCTCTAGTTAGCACTATCGAGGCGGTGCCAAGGAAATCTATCGATACATTTGGCCAGAGAACTTCTATATATCGTGGAGTTACCAGGTTACTTCATTAATCCTCCAATGCCTTTCATTTAATAAAGATGTTGCTACTTTTTCTGTGTTTCTTCAGTGCAATGCCGCTCCTGTTTTTACAAGTTATGGATTGTCTTTGCAGGCATAGATGGACGGGTCGCTATGAAGCTCATCTATGGGATAACAGTTGCAGAAGAGAAGGACAAACTCGTAAAGGAAGGCAAGGTATAGCACATATTCATGAGTTATTCCATAGTTAATGGTCAATCATTCATTCATTTATCGTTCAACTTCTTCTACTAACTTGGTTTGTCTTTGTGGGACGATTTTCCCGTATCTTGATGTGGGCCTTTCCGAATCTCGTTGCAGTATATTTGGGTAAGGGGGTGATTTACTTCCATAAATGTTCTTCCATTAATTATAAGGTTTTGACAAGAAACTAGAAGTTGTGTAACGTGAATACTTTAAGTTGATGATTCTGAAACAAGTCGTGCTATGATGTTACATAGGTGGTTATGACAAGGAGGAAAAGGCAGCCAGAGCTTATGATTTAGCAGCATTAAAATACTGGGGTACCACT
The DNA here is from genome assembly GCA_028565735.1 of Pinacopodium congolense. Taxonomy (NCBI): domain Eukaryota; kingdom Viridiplantae; phylum Streptophyta; class Magnoliopsida; order Malpighiales; family Erythroxylaceae; genus Pinacopodium; species Pinacopodium congolense. Next base: position 168,092 of record JAOXYD010000132.1, on the reverse strand, counting down.
ACCACCACCAATTTTCCGGTAAGTTGTAGGTCTACCCTTTTTCCCTTTTACGAGCTAGAGGATCCATGAATATTTAAGTATCACATGTTCTTCGATTTTAATAAGATTTGAATAGACTAAAAAAAAAGGGAAACTAAAAGGACTAACATCCGCCCAATGCTGGCATATTTATGGACATGATCGGAAAGTTTTTTTTTCTGGTGGAGTGAGGTTGAGGCATATGTATACTGACTAAAGACGTGCTTGAATTATATATGTATATATGTTCTTGAGCTCTGAAAGAGAATCCAACTAGATGGGATTTGTCTCATACATGTTTCCTTCTCTGTGGAACAAGCGAAGAATGAAATTGATATTCAATTTTTTTATAAACTTTCAGATTAGCGACTATGAAAAAGAAATAGAAGAAATGAAGCACATGACTAGACAGGAGTTTGTGGCGTCTCTTCGAAGGTAATTGTAAAGACGCTTGCTTAGTTGCTTTTTTCTTCTCCTTCCTCATAACAAATTTTCATGTGATTTCATGATATTAATTAGAATGTAGCACTATATTAATTGCTCTAATGCAGGAAGAGCAGTGGGTTCTCTCGAGGTGCATCTATTTATCGAGGTGTTACAAGGTACTTACTTATCTTTACAAGATAAGTAAATTTCATTACAATCAAGAAGTCCCAAATTTGGATTCTGAAATTGAAGTTTTAATGTCAGACATCATCAGCATGGAAGGTGGCAAGCAAGGATTGGAAGAGTTGCAGGCAACAAGGATCTTTACTTGGGGACTTTTAGTAAGTTCTTTATAAATAGAAATGTGAAGTAAAATGATTATAAAACAATATGACCAATACTTGTTCGTTTCGATATTTAGGCACACAAGAAGAAGCAGCAGAGGCCTACGACATTGCAGCCATAAAATTCCGAGGATTAAATGCAGTGACCAACTTTGATATGAGTAGGTATGATGTGAATAGTATACTTGAGAGCAGCAGTTTACCTATTGGTGGTGCGGCCAAGAGACTGAAAGATGTGGAGCAGTCTGAAATTATGACCGTGGATACTCGCAGACACGACGACGATAACATCACCGATGATATTACCAACTACGGCGGCTCCGTCCACCATGGATGGCCTACTGTTGCATACCAGCAAGCTCAGCCTTTTAGCATGCACTACCCTTTTCCCCAAAGGGTTTGGTGCAAGCAAGAACAGGATGCTGATGCTAATCACACCTATCAAGATCTTCACCAGCTACATTTGGGAAATAATCACAACTTCTTCCAAACTTCTGTGCTGCATAATCTCATGAGCTTGGATTCTTCTTCGATGGAACACAGCTCTGGCTCTAACTCTATGATGTACGGAAATGGTGGTGATCACAGTAGTGGTGGAAACTATCATAGAATTGGTTATGGAAACAGTGGCGGATTTCCCATGTCTATGGCGCCATTTATGTCTTCCAATGATGGAAACCAAAACCAGGGTAATGGTTATGAGAATTATATGGTTAGTTCAACAGATCCTTATGGTAGAAATATCAACAACTACTACTCATCGGCTGGCTCGACATGCAACAACTGGGTACCAACGGCGGTCCCAACACTTGCACCAAGGTCCAACAATATGGCTCTATGCCATGGAGCGCCAACTTTCACGGTGTGGAATGATACTTGAGGATTTAAAGTCATAAGAAAGGGAAACATAAGATCTTCTGTTGAATGATATCAATGTATACACCCAAGTATGGATCTCCTGATTTTTGATTTTCCATTCTCCTTTTCTCTTCCTTTCTTCATAGATACTTTTTCATCAATGCATAGTTCAATCAAAGGATGATATATATATATATATATATCTATATATATATAATCAGGGCCCAAAGTATTTCTTCTTTTTCCTGATTTATGTGATGACCTATTTGCAAGGGGTCCTGTGATGATGATCAAAGGGTTTAGCAGACAAAGTTCGATATATATATATATATATATGATTGCAAATTTTTACGTTTCCTAAAAGCTTATTTTTAATGATTTAAACTATAAATTATATGAGATATTTTAAATTACTAATTATTTTAATAATTAAAAATGATATGTACAGTTGATTGTAATTACTGCTATTCACAGTGATTATAAATTAGAACACCATTTATGTTTTATTGCAAAACTAAAAGCGTGCTTTTTCTATGCAAATTAATCGCAAGACTTGAGTTATTATTTTCTTAATCCGATATGATTGTCATGACTTTCACCTTTTCAATAGAATCATGTCATTGGATATATATAAATATGGGCAATGCAAAATAAAAATTTTAAGGAATGGAAAATATTCTTATCTATATATATGGGATAAGTTATGTAACACCAAGCCCAATAAGTAAACCCTTAAACCAGCTCATTAGCCCAATCCATTAAATTTTAAGATGAATCAGCATTAAGGATTCCTTTTTCCATATTTCTCTGAAAATTTGTAGAAGCTCTCATACTTGCTAATTTTTCTGCACTCTATTTTTCTTCGAAAGCTATCCGTTACTCTAAAAGCTTAGGACTTGTTTGATATTATTGTTAGTTATAGTTTTTTGTTGTAGTTTTTATGATTTTGTATTAGTTTTTATATGTTTTTTTCCTATGCTATTTTTTTATATTTCTGTGTTGTTTTACTTTTTTTTTTTAGGTTTCTGTGTTTTTTTAATTTCTATATTTAAAAAAATAGAAAACCAATCCAAAGAAAAAAATGAAATAAAACAAGGCCTTAACAACTATATTTATGTTTTTCTTTCTTATACCAAACAAAAGCTTTATTCAAAATTCCACCTATAGTTTATCATTTTCATTCTCAATAGCTTGCAAATGATTTTCATATTTTATTAATGTTGTTTCACTCCCTCCCTTGCCAATTGTTCTCGTCGATAGCTTAACAGTGAGTTTATAATATAGTGGTTGATGCTGTTTTTCCTTCTTTCTTTTCACTTAATGTAATACCCCTTTCCCCTCATATAAATATCACTTTCTCTCCCTTATTTTCTCAATTTTCATTTCTCTCCGTCTAAAAGTTACTTATATTTCCATCCTCTTTACTTATTCTTTTCCATCAATGACTCAAACAGGCTATTATTATATATCAATCTCTTCCTCTGGGCGAGTCTGTCACAACTATACCAGTTTCATTCATTAATATTGTCGAAATCATCAAAAAAATCGAGAAGAAAAAGTGGCAAGAGCTCCAACAATCAATCCGTCACCTTTGGGAATTGTTGCCAGCCACCACCACCAATAAACTCATTTTAACGCCATGAACAAAAATCATATGGTCTCATCACCAACTGTCGTCCTAATCACCCTCAATTGATAAAAAAAGATGTTAGGATTTCAAATGGTTTTTCTTCAATTCGTTAAAATCGGTTAAGAATTTTATTATGTTACTTTGGAGAATTTTGTTTTATTCATTAAGAGTTCTTTTTGGTATAAAAATCATTGAATTATAATATTGCAAATTTTTCAGTGATCAAAAGGAATATTTCAGTTGCTAAAATTACTATTTTAGGATGGAGTTACTATTTCATTGGCTCTTTAGACAACTTTTGCAGAAATTTTTTTAAAAATTCTATAATTGTTAATGCAATATTATATGTGAGCATGACATTGGGTATCATAAGGCGATATGAGTTTACTCAATGAGATCTAACTCCCCTTAATTTTATTTTTGCTAGGTCAGTTACCACCGACTTCAGAACAGTGACTCCTAAGATGTGTCGGCTGCAACCTACTTAATTCTATGCAAGCTTTTCATTTATTTTCATTTGTCTTTGTACTC
>JAOXYD010000132.1:148354-164185 GCA_028565735.1 Pinacopodium congolense | reverse complement strand
TAGGAATAAGCATGGTTAGTAGAGAATACGATTAAGAAAAATCTTGAACTTTGTATAGTTGTTAAAATTTCCTCTGATATGCTTTCACCCCTCTAAATTTCTAATTCATCCTTGAATGTGATTATTCCTTTCTAATGCAAGGCATTATAGAGATGGCTGATGAAACTTTTTCGTGTGTCGTCTCCTCTAAAACTGAGGAGTACATCATATTTCCATTAAGGAGACGAAGAAATAGGGGATGTGGGTGGTTGTTTGATCAAAGATGATCTCTCCAATGCCTGAGAAGCCATAAAAAAAATTTTCTTAAATTGATATTACCAAGTTTATGATGCACCACGGGATTTGCATGGCTGTCTTATATACTAAACTAGGTAATTTTCCTGGAAAGTCAGAAAGAAACGAAAAGAATTAGAAAGCATGATTGGTTCTCTCCCAAGATTAATAGTTGGCTACTGGTTTACATGGATAAGACCTTTCTTCTCTTTAAGTCCTAGCCATTGGCAATTCTAAGGAATCTAATAAAAGGTCCATTTGAGTCAAAAAAACTACCATTTTAAAAATAAGTTTCTTTAGAAGTCGAGCTTGACCAACTCATCAAAAGGATCTATTGTAGTAACAAAAAAAATAGGGAATTCCATTGGGGGTGACCCTCTGTGGCCACTCAGGGGCTCTCCAATAATTTCATAAAAAAAGTTTTAAGTTTTTTCGTAATTTTATAAAACAATCAAGGGTAAAATTATAACTGTAAAGGTAAAAACGTAAATTTATAAATGTACCAAGGGTGAAAACATATATGTATATTTAAAATAATATGAATTGACTTTTATACCCTAAAATAATAATAAAAAATTTATAAAAAGACAAAAGGATAAAATAATCCTTTGCTTTTTTTTAAATAAGGCCTACAGGGACTGAGGTTGCAGGTGTCCTCCACACGCAAGGGGTTAGGGGTACGTAGTCAAGTCCTTCTAGTAATCTAAAGTGGGTGAACTTTTCACATCAACTGTTCCCACCAAAGTTCATTTTCGTCGACGAGTACGAATGATGGTGATCATTTTCTTCTTTTTCTACTCACACACATGATGAGGGCTATCATTATCAGAATGTTTACGTAATTTATGGGGATTTTGGTTTAATTTTTTTTATTTATATTTATATATTTATTAATTTTTGTGTATTTTTCATGCTATTTTTTCAATTTTTGTATTTTATTTGTATTTTTATTTATATATTGTTTTTTATTTTCATGTTTAAAAAAGTAGGAACAGAAAATGAAAATCACAAACAAAACAAACAAACTCTTAGTTTGATGAGTGCAATGCGAATGCTACATGACCAGTTTTAGGTGTAGAGTGAGGAGCTACAAATTTTTTCACTAACAGTGATAGAAGATAACAAAGAAGAGTATATTAACTGTTATGTGTATTAATGTATAAAAAAAATTTTATTTTTAGAGATATGAATATAAAAGAGACATAAATTAATAATAAAATAATTACAATTAATTGTCCAACTATTCTACATAATATTTTGTTATTATTATGTAATTACTACACAATATTCTAATTGACTAACACTCCCTCTCAAACTCAAGATGGTGAGAATAAAATTAACTTCAATTTGTTCAACAGTTCATTGAACCGAGTTAGTAATTGGGCTTTTGTAAATATATAAGCTATTTGACTACGGGATGAGACTAGAATAAGATAAATGGTTCCTTGTTCAGGATGATGACAAACAAAGTGATAATCTTTCTCAATAAATTGTATTCACTCATAAAATATGTTATTATAAGCAATTTGAATAGAACTCCTATTATCACAATAAATAGTTGTGGTTGGCATATGTTAAACTCTCATATCTTATAATAATTATCATAACTATAAGAATTCAAAAGTGGTATCAGCAAGAACTCAATATTTAGTTTTAGTATTGAAACACGTTACGACAATTTGTTTCTTACTTTTCCATGAGATAAGAGAATCACTTGAAAAGAAATAAGATCCAATTATGAAGCGATAATCACTAGTGTCTCCATCCTAATCAACATCAAAATATGCAAGAAGTTTCAAAGATAAAAATGATGAGAGATGCATAACACGAAACAAGGTACCTTAAATGTAACATAAAATACAGATCACTACAGTGTAATGAGTAGTTCAGCGAGCTGCCATAAACTGACTTATGATGTGAATTACATGGACTATATTAGAATGAGTAACAGTAAGATATACTAAGCTTCCCACCAATTGTCGATATAGAGTGGGGTTATTTAAAGGTTTTTCATTTTTTTAGTGTGAGACAAATATCACTTTCAATGAGATTGGAAGCAAATTTGTTGTCATTTATAACTACATAAGATAAGAGTTCAGTAGCATACTTTATTTGTGAGAGATAATAACTCGAATTATCATGGACTTCTAATCCAAGGAAATAGGTTAGAATTTTAAGGTTTATCATCTCTCAATATTGGCTGAGGTATTGTCTTAATTTTGTAACAAGAACAAGGTCATCATCAGTAATGATCATATCATCGACATAGAGTAATAATAACACATAGCCACAATCCGTGTGTCGAACAAATAAGTCATTATCATATAGACTAGAAGTGAAGCCAAATTATTGAAGTGTAAAGCTAAATTTGGTAAACTATACTTGAGGGGCTTGTTTGAGTTTATAAAGTGCTTTTCTTAGATAACAAACAATGTCTGAAGATGATCATAACGTGGAGGAGGTTCATATATACTTCTTCAGAAATATTACTATTAAGAAAGGTATTTTTAACATCCATTTAAAACAATGTTCATTTCTTATGGCAACAACAATATGGCTACGAACAAAAGTGATAAAGGAATAAAGGTCTCATCATAGTCAATATCATACTTCTGATTAAATCCTTTAACAACGAGTTGAGTCTTATAATGTTCTATAATGCCATCTGTCTTTGTCTTAATCTTATAGACTATTTGTTTTAGATTTTGGCATGTCATTAACCTGTTTGTTAACGGCGTTAATGTGGCCAACATGTTGACATGGACTTTTGACACATGTCGTACATGTAAATGACACATGAAAATAATATATTTTTATTTTTATTTAAAATTATTTTTATATAACTTTTATTTGAAAACAATTTTTAATTAAAATATTTTTAAAATCCCTAATTTTTTTCACCCCTTCATTTCAAATCAATGACCCCCCTTTCTTTCATCGACTTGTTTTCTTATAGTGGTATAAATCAAATCCTTAAAGCCCTAGTCCATTTTAATGTTAGGATTTGAACCTTCACACAAGTATAAAGATGGTTGACTATTCAATTTGAGCTTGGGAGTTAGCAAAAAGGCTAGGGAAGCACACTGTGTAGTGTATAAAAGTCAATAATAAACAAGCACAATATCATACCTATATGAAGACTATATTCGACGATCAAAAGCAAGATCAAATCGTCTTACTCGAAATCGGGATATGGATCCTCACCCTTCTTACCTTCACCATAATACTTGGTATTAACACCCACACCTTTATCCCCACTCCCCACCTCTACTATTGTTACACCACTATTCCCCTAAAAACCTTAATGTTTTTTACCCCTCAACACTGTCTTAACCCTATATCATTATAAATGAATAAAAACAAGCAATTAAAAATCATTAGCATATAATAAATCAAAATACGATATGGTAAGAGAAAAAGAGGACGGATATAGAGAGTTTATCACTGTAGATAAAATGAAAAAACACCTTCTTTTTACCAAGAAAGTTACAAACCTTGATGGATTTGTTATAGTTGGTTATGGAGGCGTTGATGGAAAAGTGAGCATAAACAAAACACATCTTGTAGCAATAACCCTTAGTACCACTTGTGACAAGGTTCTCAAAGTGGCTGAGTGCTATACAAATGGTGACATTTATCTTCCTGGAGCCGAATCATGCGTCAATCTTGAAAGGAGAGTTAGGGATTTGAAATGAAAGGAAGAAAAAATAGGAATTCTTAAAATTATTTTAAAATAAAAATTCTATTAAAGAAAAAATTATATCAACATAAATTATTTTTTCAGTCATTCACATGTACAACATGTGTCAAAATCCCATGCTAACATGACTAACATGTTGGCACTGTTAACAAGTAGATTAATAGTAAGCTAAAATTAAAATAAATTGAAAGTTCATACATTTAATTATCAATTTTTGAAGTTCTAACTATTATTATAAAAATGAGTAAAGTTGTGGTTTCTTTTGGGTAATTTTCCCAAAATAAATGTAGTACAAAGAGTAGGGATTATTCCTATAATAAGTTCTAATGTAGTTTATCATTACATATAACAAAATAGTAAACTAGAGGAGGGGGTTTGAATAAATTAAGAAGAATTAAATGAAATCAAAATATAAAAGAGATTAATTAATAAAAAAGTAATTAATTAAACTAACCTTGGTTTTGCATCCAATCCATCATTAGAACATTAATTGATTATCGACATATAAAATTATCAATTTATAATTCAAATATTCATTGTAAAACTTAATTCATGTCTTTCTTTAAGACTAATTATTCTTCAACGCCTAATCCAATTAATCATAACTATTTAACAACCATAGATACAATCTAAGATTCAGTTAGACAATAGCATTAAAAATTAGAAAGATTAATAAAACTAGATAATAACTACAAGCCATTCTATTCAACTTAGTTAAACTTTTCCCTTAGAAAATTACAATTTTTGACGCAAACGTATTATTAAATCTTAGTTACCACTTTGATTAAAAAGATTGAATAACTATGGATCCGATATCTAATTTAACTATAGATCATAACAATTAACAAATTAGTATGCACCCCAACCGTTAACCAAAACAATTATAAAATATAAAACAAAAGAAGGTTTAATACTTGAATAACAAATTGAATCAGATTAAAACAAAAATCTCTCACAATCTATAATGTTCTAAGGCTTCAATTTCCTTCAATCAAGAATAAAATTTCCGTCATTAAAGGCTAGAGAGAGAGAGAGAAAACGAGAATAAAAGAAAAGTACCTCTAAACCTAAAAGTGATACAACTACTTTATAAAACCCTAATATACATCAAAATCTAACCTAGAAGGATCCCGCAAAGTGAGATTATAATCCCTTATTAGGAAACATAAAAAAATGTTTCTTCAATAACTGTAAGAGTTCCAATATAACTAGGAATCCCAATCCGCAAAGCCAGATTAGCCTTTTCAGTGATTGTATGTGCTCCCACACTCAGTCTATCCAAATGCTTCTTCTTCCAAAACATTTTTCATTTTCAAAACTTGAATTTTCTTGTTCAACTTGGTCTCTTTAAAGTTTATTTTATACTCGTATTCTTCAACCTTCCTAATTGTAAAAGAGTAAGAATTACGTTAAATTGAACTTTAATCAACAAATAAAAGGAGAAATTGAGAACAAAAATACAATAATTAATAGCTCCATCAATCTCAAGATTATGATAACTCTTTGAATAGTAAGTGTAATAACTAAAAATTGTGCTTTTCTTAAATTCATTTGCGATCTTCATTTTAGAAGTTTCATAAAGCTACTTTTTAAACCTCGAATAAGACTAACATGTGGCTATTTCCTCCTACTTGCATGATGACTGATTAAAGATGTTACATAATTTGGACACTGCAATGGAAGAAATATATATATATATATATATGTGTGTGTGTGTGTGTGTATATTCAATCTGAAATGGTGAAAGTATAAGAGTAAATTACACCTCTCTCCCTGGATGTTAAAAACTACGAATATTCCATGTACTTTTAAGAAACTTTCACTTAACTCTCCTATTGTTTCTAAAGTGTAGGCAGTTTTTTTCTTATTAACTGAGATAAAAGTTAACAATAGATGGATCAGATGAAAGTTTTTTTTTTAAATATAGGGAGTATTTGATAGCTTTTAAAATTTAGGGACTAAAGTAAATAAAAAAAAGGAACAAACTATAGAAAGGAGGTGCAATTTATTCTTAATTATATATTGAGTCCTTGACCAATGGGGTTACTAGCTAGGTCAGATCCGTTACTAATAGAAAGGGCAGATACTTAAAGCGTTATATGTATGAAAAAGAAGATTACCAAACCATATAGCCAAGGCTAATCAACATTTGTAATGCATGCACAAGGGGTGGGCCTAATTCACCCTTTTTTTTTCCCCATTAATTTATTGGGATGCATTTATTACTAAATTATACATCAAAGGGAACAAATTTATTATGAGATTTATTTTGACTCCACATAATAATATTATTATAAATGGGAATTACCAGCCTATCTTCTTCAACATTCTGAAAATGTTGAGACACTATGTACCTCTACAAACTCATCACCTATGCTTAACAGATTCAGAAACAGAATCTGACGATCATTTAAGCGAGTTCACTAATGTTCCAAATAAGATGCGGAAAGGACTTTTGATTGGAAGGAACAAGTATAATCACAGGAGAAGCAAAAAGGAAAACAGTATTGACAAGAAAAGTAATGCAATTACGAGACCAATGAAAGAGGAATCCGCAGGTATTACCAGCTTTATTTCACGTTTATGTTTATGTCTATTATGTTTAGAAAAATGTTTGGTGGTTCTTTTGTGGTGGTCATGAGTAATTACTATGGATGAGATTATTTAAATTTATAATTAGGTTAGGCAAGGCGATACTTTCGATAAACACCATTGTATTAAATACTAATGAAATAATATATTTTAATCATGTTGAACTTTAGCTGAATTAAGGATGGTTTTTTGTTTGTTTTGTTTGTTTTTAGGTTTAATTAAGGAGGAAGTTTGTGTTTGAAGAGCCAATTTGTTTAACCAAGGAGCAATTTTCATATTTCTTTTAAGCTTGGGAATTGGCGTTCTAATTATGTTCTGCATAGGAATTGATATGAGCGTTAATTTTCATGTTGGCAAGTGCATGGAACTCATGCAGATTGTGTTTGTATATATATGTACTTATTTATGAATTTCAAGAAGCAATGAAACAGAAGGCAAGAAGATACCAGGATTACATGAAAAAGATACCAATTCCATCGGCTAAAGGCTTACCAATAACCTTCTTCACCTGGCAAGGACTAGCTGAATCTTTAAAGCAAATGTATGAGCAACCATTGCATTGCCTCACTCATAAACTTTTAAAAGAATGGGATCATTCCAGAATTGGATCTCCAGATGAATGCAAGCCATTGGACTGTTTATTCCATCCTAGTAAAGCAGAAGCCACCATATGGGTTATGGAAGAATTTCACAGACAATGCACTTCTCATCATCATCTCACTAAGATTTGGCTCTCTGACCTTGTACTCTACTATGACTTTGTTCATCCAGTCATCTCCATTTTGTGAATCACTGTACCTCTTTTCTATCTAAGTTGTGCTGTTGTCTTCTGTCAACTTTACTACGTTCCTTGTTAATATATGCGTTCGCGTGCACGTGTGTGTGTGTGCACGCGCGCAATAAGAGAGAGAGAGAGAGAAGAGGGTTTACTTTTACTCATGTCGTCCCCTTTAGGAAAAACTAGACACCCGATTGGAGCATAAACATGCTGTCTCGTTACAATTTAGAAATGAATCATTAAATCAATTATATAACAATTTCTTATATCTATTTTTGTTTAGGAGGCAATTTGAGAGTCCCCATATGAAAGCCCTCAATAGTCCCCTCTCGCATACAAGAGAGTCCACTTCTTTCTCATACATTAAGAGGAAGAAGGGCAAGCAATGGAGTGGAGGCCACAAGAAAACTCCAATCTGAAAGCTCCATAGTATTTCCCTTTTGTTAAATGCAGTTGGGGGGTTACTAAAATTTAAGAGTATCATACCCATCAACTAGATGCTGACATACATATATGTTCAGCTGTCAGAAATTGGCAAAAACCTGTGATTCCTTTTCAGCATCCTCACATTTTAAGACCACCCTAAATTTCTCCAGAAAAATGATAAAAAAGGTTCCTCGTTCAACAGCAATACTACAAAATATTGAAGGAACACCTCAAGGATGACATAAACCTACAGTTACATTTCCTAAAAATGTCTATTATTAAAAATATTTTCATCTGGCTGGCTTATAGTCTTTTAGTACAACTACAATTCACCTGAACGCTTCAACCACACAACACATCTATTGGTAGCAAGCACCCAAATATATGATCTTTAGGGTTACATACATACTGATACATTTCTAAGATATCGTGTAACCATGCTTAAAAATAGGAGGTATAATGATGACAATGTGAAGACAACAGTTGAGCAAAGGACGCAGATATTTACAGCTGATTTCAGAAACCAAATCAAACAAGAATTTGAAGTTTTCCCTTCCCCTTTCCCATCTTCTATTCCTTCATCACTTCCACTGACCTCAGGGTCATCACAGCTGAGCCTTTCAAGATTAGAGACTGACAAAACGGATTCACCCCCCCAATCCCACCCCATGTCCTCTCAAAACTTTTGCTTTTCCCCCTCTGGAGGTGCTTAAAATGTCTTCTCTTATGAATTTGGAAAGCCAAAGAGGCCTGCCCAATGAAACCCCCTTTTGGAGGCCAACCAGTGTGGCATAAAAATTGAGTTTTAGCGTCGTTGTTGACACATGGCACAAATGGTGGCCGATCTGATATTTGCAAAGGTGCAGTGTTCACAGGACCAATGGCCTGAATCATCAATGTTTCTACTAGGGCCACTTGACCTAGAAGTTGAGCCTTTGCTTCTTCCCCCTCGTCCCTTACTGCTCCCACCACCCAAGCTCTTCGAGCTTACTGTCCTGCTGCAGGCACCATGTGCATCCACATCTGATAGGCCATTCTCTAAGGCCCTGACTAAATTCTCAAAGTAATTCCTAGTTACACTGTATCATCATCCACATCAAATAATGGAAGTTAGATGGACATGTATATGGCCCCCTAATGCTCAAAGTAAAAGGAGTAACAAAAACAGTTGTTATAAGCCATAGCCCAAGTTAAACAGCAATACATGTCAATAATACAAACATTCTGAACAGTCATAAAAATGTTGAAACCTACATGAAAAATTTCAAGATGAAATTTGATAATTAGGATAACAATTGTTATCCTACACACTCGCCAAAATGCCGAGTAATGACAACAATCAAAGAACTCATCCACAATATAATGAACTTCAACATTGATAACACAAACATCACGAAAACCCTAGTTGCAGATTATAAGATCGATCCTTTTGAAATCATTGAAATCAGAAAAAACCAGCAGAGAATGTCCATATTTCTCCTCCTTTCTTAAAAGGTTGAGTTTATGAGTTGGCTTTAACTTATCAACAGAACCGGAAAGTATGATTCCAGTAACAATTTCAGTTTAGAAAAATCAGAACCTGGTTAGCCCTGCAAGTTTGGTGCGGAACTCATTGAAGTCCTTTGATGGGCCTTCTGCACTTAGGTAAACTTGGAGCTCTTTCTCTGCACACTGATGAAGCCTCTCCAACCCAGATTCAGCCTCCCCTGTTTTAGTGTGTAATCAGAACACTTGAAAAGGTATTAACATAACTGCTCAATTAAAGAAATGGTCTACCTTGCAAATATTCAAAGAACTGTCTCTTAGCATGTTCATGCTCTGGAAGATAATATCCATAAGCATAAGTCCACTTCAAAACTCGCCGACATTCAACTATCTGCAAAAAGCAAATTTATGAAGGAAAATGGTAAACAATTGTCATCCAAATTACGAAGCATTATGTAATCCAAGAAAGTGAACATTTTTCACCTGTAGCCAGGCTTCTATTATGAACTTCAACTGAGACTCAGGTTGGCACTGGATGTCACTCAACTTCTCAAGCTACAAAAACATTTAATTGTCACTCACTCCAAGTTCAAATGTCACAATAATGTAAGCCAATATAAACCAAGTAAAGGAATTCACAAGTTGGAATTGAGCCTGGTGAACACATTGGGATATGGAGGGTATGCTTGCAGCTTTGCATTGAGCCTCAAGTTCTTATAGGATCATACTTATTAAAAATCTTACGAGTTTTGACCGGTCATTTCCAAGATCACGAAGATAATACCTTTAAGAGCAAGTTTTACCAAGCCAACCCAATACATTTAATAGAACCCAAATAAAGTAGAACTATGAAAGAATAAAAGGGAGTGGTGGAATCGAAGATGACGACGGCAATGGAAGGAGTTCTATTGTCAAAAAATGAGGTCAGATATAATAGGGACACATTCGAGAGGTGCCCAACCCTCCTATACTCACTAACAATTCTAACCAATGCCCCTTCATTCCTCCCTCATACCTACACATGCCCAATGATTTTGACAGAGAATCCTAACAATCTTGCCACCTCAACCTTCTAGAAGACATTTAGCAAACAAGTTAGCCAAACCAAAATAAAACACTTAATGGCACATATGACAAACAAGTTAGCAAAACAAATTCAATAGACTTCGGCCTTCAGCCTTCAATAAGGCTAATAGCTGTGCACTTCTTCCTCAAACTGGAGTACCGAAATTGGATCGAAGGCTTAACAATACGCTGATAAGAATCTGCCGCTTCACACCTATTCTAGAAGAAAAAAGAGAGGATAATTACTAGCCATCTAAATCACGTGTGTTCATATTTAATAGCTGGTCATTCTTATCCACTAGTTAGTAGATTAACAGTTAGTCATTCTTATCCAATATTTTTCTGTTGAGTTGTAGTAACTATAAATAATAGTCTTAGGATCAGTTTTTGGGTGTGATTGGAATAAAGAAGTCAGTAATACTTGGAACCTAGTCCTCTCCATGCGGACCTTTTCTTTTATTGGAGGTATTGTGTTTAAATTCTGGCACTTTTTCTTCAATAAAATTCAATTCTCGGTTTCCTTTATTTCCCTGCAATTCCTACTGTTATAACAGCATTCACACCAGAGTAACCAATGATTCCAAGTCTTGGGCTGGGGTAGTACAAAGCCACATAGATAGTTTTCAAGACATCAGTTAGCAACTTCAGTCTGGTCGTCCGTTCCTTTGAGGGTGGTAAGCAGTGCTGCGACGCAAGTTTGTCTGCTATAACCGAAATAATTCAATCCAGAAAGTACTCCTAAAGATTTTGTCCTGGTCTGAAACAATGGACCTAGGAAAACCATGGTGCTTGACAATATTTTGCACCAAAATCTCAACAATCCAAACAGCTGAAAAGGGTATTTTAATGTTACTAAATGAGCATACTTGCTAAACCTGTCCACCACAACTATGATAGCATTAAACCCAGCTAATTTGGACAATCCCTTAATGAAGTCCATCGATACATCTTCCCAAACCTGCTCCAAAGGAGATAAAACTCTTGTACTGTTGGCACACTTCACAGCTCTCAACAAATCTCTTTACATTATTTTTCAAGCCCTCCCAATAGACCACCCATCAAGCTGCCATGAAATTCAGCTAAGATTTTAGGAAACAAAGAGGAGTTTTTAGGTAGTACTAGGCGGTTTTTATAGTGCAGCTGATCTTGGACTAATCTCCATCCTGGTTTACCATCAGGGTTGTCCCTCAAGATCTTCTTAATTGCTGCCACCTCTAGATCCTAAGCCACTTCTTTCCTCAGTTCATCCACATTAAGGCACTGAACTACGGTGATATTCAAGAGAACTGGCAAACGGGATAAAGCGTCTACAACCTTGTTCTCCCCTCTTAGTTTATACTCAAATCTCAAAATCAAAGCCCAACAACTTGGTTAACCATTTCTGGTGTTCATCCGACACCAACTGCTTCTCTAAGAGTTGTTTGAGACTCCTTTGATCTGTTCAAACCAGAAGCTTCCTACCCAACAGGTAGTGTTGTCACTTTTGAATAGCAAACACTATAGCCATGAGTTCACGCTCATAAACAGACTTCAATGTTGATTGCCCTTTAAGTGCTTGGCTGTAGTAGCCAAGTGGTCGACTCTTTTGCATCAGAACGACCCCAATTCCAGTACCTAAAGCATCTGTCTCAATAATAAACTTGTCTTCAAAATCGAGTAAGGCTAAAGTCAAGATCCTCACCATGGCATGTTTAAGCATTTGCACTGCTTCAATGGTTTCATCACTCCATTTAAATTCATCTTTCTTCAACAAATCAGTCAAAAGAGGCATTTATCTTGCCATAGTCTTTGAAAAATCGTTAGTAATAGCCAGTCAACCTCAAGAACCCTCTCAACTCCCGCAAGTTCTTCGGAGAGGGCCACTGTTCCATCGCCCTAGCCTTGTAAGGATCTGCAGACACCCCTTCTTCACGGATAATGTGCCCCAGATACTTGATCCTGTCTTGACAGAAACAACATTTCTTTAAGCTAACAAATAATCGATTGGCCTTTAAGATAGCTAATGCCTCCCTCACATGTTGCCAATCCTGGTCTAAAGAGGAGTTGTAGATCAATATGTCGTTGAAGAATACCAACACTCCTCTTCTCAACATTGATTTGAATATTGAATTCATGATTGATTGGAAAGTAGCTGGGGCATTTGACATCCCATATAGCATAACCAAGAATTCGTAGTGCTCCTCGTGGGTACAAAACTTGGGCACATCCTTTGTCTTCACTCGAATTTGGTGATATCCAAACTTCAAGTCCAGTTTCAACAATAGGCAAGCTCCAAAAAATTCATCAAACAACTCATCAATACTGGGAATTAGAAAACGATCAAGGACCGTTGCCTTGTTAAGTGCTCTGCAATCCACACAAAACCGTGAACTACCGACTTTCTTTTTAACCAAGAGCATTGGGCTTGAAAACAAACTAACACCCGGCTATATAATCCCAGCAACCAACATTTCCCCCATCAATTTTTCAATCTCATCCCTCTGAGTATGCGGATATCTTTATGAATGCACATTATTAGGAGCTGTTCCCAACTTGAGATTAATCTCATGATTCTTCTCTCCAAGGCGGTAACATATTCGACCACCCGAACACTTCTCAAAATTCCTCAACCACACCTTGTATCTCCTATGGAACCAATCCCCCCTGCTAGATGAGTTTCCTCCCCTTCCGGCACAAGAAAGGCATTGCAACCTTGGCTATGCTCAACTCAGCCACACTTTTTCCTACTGAAACTAAGCTTTTATGGAAAGCATTTGATGCAAAAGAGTTTAAAGTTTACAAAAGAAATAAAGAGGACAAGTTACTAAACGACAAGCTTTAATTTGGTGGGATGACAATTGAGAGTTGAATTGATAACAGGTACAAGGGCTGAAATTTTGTTTTTGTTAGGATTTCTAGGTTTTGTTTATGTTAGGATTTATTATTAGAAAGGGACTTTAGATATAGTATCCTTATCAGATAAGGACTTTATTACCTATTTAAGAATATGGAAATCCTATTAGAATAGGATTCAAGTTTAAAATATAGTTAGGAAACCTTTTCGTACTAGGATAAGGATTCTATGGAATTTTTTTCCTATAAAATATGCATTGTAATCAGCCCTTCACGAAATAAGATGCAGATTTTGTTTTCTCTAAATTTGAGCTTTCTATAAAAGGTGTGATACTTTCTCCTAAAAGTGATTCAGACCCTAGGAGTGATTCCTAGTTTTCTACTCCATTATTTGCTTATCTATTCTGAAATTCCAGCAACCCTAAAACCCCAATTTCTGCCTAAAAACCCTAAAATTCTAGCCTAATTCCAGCAACATAAAACCCTAAGCCTAAAGTTCTAGAAATTAAACCCTAAATTTCCAGCCATCATAAACCTGAAACTTTGACAGCCTACCTTGAAATTCAATCCTGAACCAAATTTCCAGCAGCCTAACAATACCCAACAGTCCCTATTTTCCTAACCCTTGAGAGTTAAGCCCTATTTTATTATTTCTTCTACTCATCCTACATCAATTTGGAATCAGAGCTTTGGTTCACAATGGCAACACGTAGTCGAAGGACGTATAGAAGAATATTCAACGATCAAGAGCGAGATGAACTACTTTTGAGAATTATGGAAAAATTGGAGATTGAGGACCCTCGAACACAAAGAGCTTCAAGAACTAATCCAGAAAACAATATTGGACAGCAAACTACTCTTGAGATGGAAGGAGGAGAAAGTGAGATACAAGATGAAGCTGTTGAAACAAATCAACAACCAGTGAGGTTAAGGAATCAGGGTTTACCGAGAGGTTTACACCAAAGAAACCCACCAGCAACACTTGGAGAAGATGTAAGGGATTTTAGAGGCTATGATCGAGCTGAAACACATAACCCACTTGATGATATCACCAAGAAAGTTCGTGTTGAAGCACCTGATTTTGCTGGAAAGATGGATCCTCATCTGTTTTTAGATTAGACAATAGCCATGGAGGATTTTTTTGACTGGTATAACATGTTAGAAGACCGAAAAATTTGATTTGCAAAGATGAAATTAGTTGGACATGCAAAAATTTGGTGGAGATCAGTAGAAAAAAGACTTCGAAAAATAGGTCAACCACCTATTGTTGATTAGAAAGAGATGAAATTGAAGTTAACGGAGAAATATTTACCATCCCATTATCAAGAAGACCTCTAAGATCAACTCACAACATTTAGACAAGGAACTATGTCTGTAATAGAATATACACAAATTTTTGACGAGCTTTCTATCCCATACGAGAGAATGGAATCTGAACAACAACTTATATCTCACTACAAAAATGGATTAAGAGGAGAAATTCGCAAGGAGCTGATGATGCAAAGGGTTTATAGCCTTGAAGATACTTACCACTTGACTTTGAGAGCAGAACAATACATAAGTCAGCAAGTAAGTAAGAATTTTAGAAGTCAAGTTAGGGAGTTTGGCATGAAGAGAACTACAACTGTGCAGAATTTTCGGACATGCACTAATTCATCGAAGTCGGCACCCCCAAACAATTATAGATCTGTCCAAGAAGCTGAATCTAAGGGCAAAGTCGTAGTTGAGACTGGGAAAAAAGCAGACAACAATGACAAGAAGTGTTTCCGGTGCAATAGAAGGGGTCACTATGCTTATGAATGCCCTAGCAAAGGGTTACACATGATGGCAGAAGAAGATGAAGAAGAATTTGAAGAATATATGTGTGAACATGAAAATGGAGAGGAGCTCGAAGGAGGCTTTAGTGATGAATAAGTTGGTCCATCAAATCTTAACGTAGTGAGGCGCATACTGATGACCCCTAAGGCTGAAGAACAAGAAGAATGGCTTCGTACTGCTATTTTCTTTACTCAAGTGAGATGTGGAGATAAAGTGTGCAAGCTTATCATTGATGGAGGAAGTAGTATGAACGTAGTTTCAGAGAGCATAGTAAAGAAATTAAATTTGTTCTCAGAGAGACATCCATAACCTTACAAAGTTGCTTGGGTGAATGATAACACTATACCCGTCAATCGAAGGTGCTTGGTGTCTTTCAAATTAGGAGTATATGAAGATTCTATTTGATGTGACATCATTATTATGAAAGTATCTCATATTCTACTTGGTATACCATGGCTTTATGATCGTAATGTGCAGCATTTTGGAAAAGCTAATACATATCAATTTATGTTATATGGAAAGAAGATAATTCTGAAGCATATGAAGGTGGACACGATAGAAAAGCAAAGAGGGAGTAACAATAAAGCCAAAAGTACTCAGAAAAAGCCTCTTAATATCCTTAAGGAGAGGGAATTTGAAGTTTTCAGCCGAGAAAAAGGTATTGTAATTGCAGTATTTGTGAGGGAAGTAGTAGAAACAGCCCCTGAAACGCCTCAAGCCTTACCAAAATAAGTGGAGGAACTGTTGGCTGACTTTTTAGACCTTACACCAAATGATTTACCAGGTGAATTACCTCCTTTAAGAGACATTCAACATGCTATAGACTTGGTCCTTAGATCCACTCTATCGAATCTTCCAGCTT
>JAOXYD010000132.1:112215-123471 GCA_028565735.1 Pinacopodium congolense | reverse complement strand
AGGATCTCTCCACATTTTTAGTAGATGAGCTAATAGGGTCCTTACAAATGCATGAGGCAAGGATCAATAGAAGCACTATCAATGAAGAGGAGCAGGCCTTTAAAACTCAGGAGGAGTCAGCAAGATTCCCATCAAGACGTGGCAAAGGAAGAGGAACATTTAGAGGAAGAGGATGTGGTAGAATGAGTGGTGTTCAGTGCACATATTGCAAGAAATTTGGGCATCACGAAGATGATTATTGGAGCAAAAATAAGCAGGCGTAATATGCTGAAGAAGGAGAGGATTATCATTTTATGACTTATGTAAGTCCTCAACCTATTTGTAAAGAAATGTGGTGTGTTGATAGTGCATGCTCAAATCACTTATAGGTGAAAAGGCAAAGTTCAAGGAGCTAGATGAGTCTCACAAATCCCAGGTCCAATTGGGAGATGATAAGCAGGTCTAAATTGAACGAAAATGTACTGTTGTTATTGATATTCAAGGAAAGGAAACAATGATACAGAATGTTCACTATGCATCTGGTTTCGCCCATAACTTAATTAGTGTAGGGCAGATAGTAGATTCTGGTTTTACCTGTTTTAGAGAAAAATGGTTGTATTGTTAAGAAAAAGACAAGTGAAGTGTTGTTGCAGACCACAATGACAGAAAATAAAATGTTTCCCATAGATTTTTCTTGCACAGAGATCTATAGGATGATGAGTAGTAGACAAGTGAATACTAACGTATGGCATTAATGATACGGTCATTTGTATCTTAAAGGATTGCAATTGCTTGCCAACATGGAGATGGTAAAAGGATTGCCAATCATCAAGGAGCTGAGTCATGTGTGTGAAAGATGTACCTTGAGGAAGCAGACAAGGAAGTCTTTTACTGTAAGACAAGCAAAAAGAGCTCAGGAAAAGCTAGAATTGGTTCATTCTGATATATATGGACCCATGAGAACCAAGTCTCATGCAGACAGTAAGTATTTCTTACTTTTCATTGATGACTACTTTAGAATGTGCTTGGTTTATTTTCTCACACACAAGTTAGAAGCTTTTGAATTTTTCAAGAAGTTCAAGGCTCTAACAGAAAAGCAATGTAATGAAAAGCTAAAGGTTTTGAGGACAGATAACGGTGTAGAGTTTCTTTCCAAGGAGTTCAATAGGTTATGTGATGAGCAAGGGATCTAGAGAGAACTAACAACTCCATATACCCCAAAACAAAATGATATAGTCGAGCGCAAGAATCGAACTATTATTAAGATGGCAAGATCTAAGCTAAAAACCAAGAACTTGAAAGATGAGTTTTAGGCTGAAGCAGTAGCAACTACTGTGTATTTGATCAACATGTCTCCTATAAAAGATGTTTGGAATATCACTCCATATGAAGCTTGGTATGGATTTAAATCTTTTGTTAGTCATTTGCACATATTTGGGTGTACATGTTATGCTTTGACTCCATTTGGTAGATGCAAGCTAGATCAAAAGACAGAGAAGTATATTTTATGGGGTATTCTACTTGTTCTAAAGCTTATAACGATCCAAATAAAAAATCTATTGTTGTTAGTATAGATGTGCAGTTTAATTAGTAGGAAGCTTGGAATAAGAGCATGATCAAATCAAGCTCAAATGCGAACACTAAAGTATAAGAGGAGTGTATATAGGAAGAGCAACCAGTTAATCTTCAAAGTGGCACTTCAAGTAGTAGTAGTAGCTCAAATTCTTCTCAAGAAAACACAGACAATGAGGAAGTACAGATAAGAAAAAGTGAGCGTGGCAGGATTCTTAAACACCATTTTGCAATTGAAGGAAAGGCTTGAGATTTTGCCTTATTCGTTGGTGATCCAGCATCTGCAGAATCTACAGTAAAAGAAGAGGTTTGGAAGAAGGCTATGCAAGAAGAAATTAGTTCCATCGAGAGGAGTGGAACCTGGAAACTAGTTAAGCTACCAGAAGAGAAAAAGGCAATTAGTCTTAAATGGATTTTCAAGACGAAGTTCCATTCAGATGGAACAATATAGAAGCACAAGACTAGATTAGTGGTACGAGGATATGCTGAAAAGCAAGGAATTGATTTCGAAGAAACATTTTCTCCTATGGCAAGATTCGAAACGGTAAGAATTATTCTTGCAATAGCTGAACAAATGCGAATGGACAATCTTTCAATTCGATGTAAAGTTTGCTTTCTTAAATGGGGAGCTAAAGGAGGAGGTTTATGTGCAACAACCAGAATTTTTAAGTACCAGGAGAAGAGCACAAGGTGTACAAGCTTGAGAAGGCATTATATGGCCTAAAGCAGGCTCCTCGGGCATGGTATAGTAAGATAGATGATTTTTTTCATCTGAATGGTTTTCAGAGAAGTCCTAATGAGTCGACCTTATATGTGAAAAGGCAAGGAGTGGAAGATATTATGTTAGTAAGCTTGTATGTAGATGACATGATTTACACAGGTTCATCAATACAACTTATCTCTAAATTCAAGAATGCTATGATAAAGAAGTTTGAGATGATAGATCTGGAAGAATTAAACTTTTTTTTCGGTCTTGGAGTTAAACAAACAGGTAGTGGAATATTTCTATCCCAGCAGAAGTATGCTTCGGATATGATGAAGTAATTTGGCATGATAGGGTGTAAAACAGTTGGAACGCCAATGAATGTGAATAAGAAGTTGACTTCAAATGATAGTACAGGGTTGATAGATGCAAGGAAGTATAGAAGTCTAGTGGGACGCCTGATATATCTCACCCATACAAGGCCTGACTTGGCATATGTAGTTGGACTTGTTTCAAGGATTTATACATTGTTCAAATAAGTAGCATTTGGAGCAGCAAAGACAATCCTTCGATATATTACTAGTACAATATCTTATGAAATTTGGTATTCAAAGCAAGAAAAGTTTGAATTAATTGGCTACTCTGATAGTGATTGTGCTGCCTCGAAAGAAGATAGGAGGAGTTTTGTTCTTGGATCAGGAATAGTTACTTGGGCTTCAAAGAAGCAAGCTACTATTGCATTGTCTTCAACAGAAGCAGAATATGTGGCTGTAACAGTAGTTACGTGTCAAGCTGTATGGTTAAGGATACTGCTGAATGACTTGAATCAAACTCAATCACAGGCAACTGTGATTTTTTGTAACAACATGTCAGCAGTTGCTATGCCAAAGAATCTAGTAATGTATGGTAAGACAAAGCATATTAATATCAAGCATCATTTTATATGTGATCTAGTTGCAAAAGGAGAAGTGCAGTTAAAGTCTTGCAGGACAGATCAATAACTAGCAGACTTATTTACTAAGACTCTTCCAAGAGCCAAGTTTGAAGAACTTCAAAATCAATTGTCCATTACCAACTTTGAATCAAGGGGAAGTATTGAACAATGAGTCAATTTAATGATTCAAAGTTAGCTGCTAAAATTGTGGGACGATTTTCTTATTATTTTTTAGTTATGTTATAATTATAATGTTAGCAGCAGACTTGTTTCTTTTTTTTGTAAGATTTCAATTTTATTAAATATTTCTTATGTAAAGTATATAAAAGGCTAGAGTTTAATTCAATAAAAAGTAGTTGATTACTGGGATAAAAATTAGCTTTCTTGTTCTATCAAATTCCTACAAGTGGATGTTAGTGTTAGTTCTGATTCTCTATAGTTTATGTTAGTGGGTTATTAATCATGATTGCTTTTAATAGCTTAATTTTAGGATTTCAGTTGTATTTTATTTATTATATATAGGATAGCCTTTTATCCACCTATGTACTAGCCTTTTCAAAATATAAAAGTCTTCCTTCTTATTTATTGTTGTTCAACTAAAAGCTATTCTTCTCTGCAACATACTAGCTATTTTTCTTGCAATCTACAACATTATGGTACATGTGACCTTTTAGATACACATACTCTGTTTTCGACAAGCTCCACGGGCCTGGTATTTGGATTTAAGTTCCTTTGTTGTCTCCTTTGGATTTACTCGATCGAAGGCTGACCCATCTCTTTTCATCTACAAGAATGATGGTATTCTGGCTTATTTTCTGGTTTATGTGGATGATCTTATTCTTATTGGTAACAATCGTGCTTTTCTGTCCAAATTCAGTGAAGCTTTGTCATGTAAGTTTTCCTTCAAGGATATTGGAACCTTACACTACTTCCTTGGCGTTGAGGTTCTTCCAACTTCCACTGGTATTTTCTTATCTCAACACAAGTACATTCGCGATCTTCTTTAGAAAACAGGTATGATTGGTGCCAAAGAAACTATTACTCCTATGTCCACATCATCCTCTCTATCTCTTTATGATGGCTCTGCTGCCACAGATGCTACTACTTATCGTCGTGTAGTCGGAGCTCTTCAGTATCTCTCCCTTACCAGACCTGATGTTGCATTTACTGTTAATCGCTTATCCCAATTTATGCACAAACCCACGGAAACTCACTGGTGTGCTGTTAAAAGACTGCTTCGATTCCTCAAACGCAGTTTACATGTTGGCATTAATCTTACTAGAAGCTTTACTCTTAACATCACCGACTACTTTGATGCGGATTGGGGAGGAGACAAAGATAATTATCGCTCAACCTCTGGTTACATTCTGTTTCTCGGTAAAAATCCAATCTCTTGGTCTTCCAAGAAACAACGTACTATTGCACGTTCCTCAACTGAAACTAAGTACCGTGTTATTGCCTCTACTGCCTCTGAACTTGTCTGGGTTCGGTCACTTTTAGTTGAGTTAGGGATTAAGTCTCTCATCTCCCCTGTTATTCTCTATGACAACATTGGTGCCACATATGTTTGTGCAAATCCTGTCTTTCACTCCAGAATGAAGCATATTGCCTTGGATTTTCACTTCGTGCTTGAGGCTGTCCAAAACAAATCTCTTCGAGTAGCTTATGTCAACACTCATGATCAGTTGGCCGATCTCTTAACCAAATCGCTGCCCAAAGCTTGGCCTCTCCAATAGCTGGCCTATCTTGCGGGGGCATGTTAAGGAATCTCCACCGATAAGTCTAAATTCTCCTACAATTAAGGAAATCAAAAAATAGAGTATATCTGTTATCTTGTATCAATACAAAATTTAAATACTCAATATTTTAGGAACATATAATTTTTGTAATTAATATAAATCTGTGTATCTAAAGTCAAAAATAAATGAATCAAATACCTTGTTCATCTATCTGTTTCTAGATCTTATACACTGAAGTTGATTAACAAATGAAGAACCAATTTCATCTCGATTCTCATTAACTTTTGAAGTATAAATGTCAGTGATAAATAAGGAATACATCATTCTCTTGAGCAACTCTTATGCGTGTCTCTGTATTCTTTCTACCTAGTAGGCCACTGAGCAATAATATAAAACAACTGCAAAGGGTGCACTTACCCATCTTACAACCTCAAGGCCAGAAAAGAATTATTGCAGGTCACTTCAATATGGCAAAATAACCAGAAGGGGTCCTAAAATCTTCCAAGGAAATGTAATTTTTTATTATATCATATCCATATGCCTCTGTTGGATGGTGACTCCTCATCAATCTCACCCAACCATTTCCCATCTGTGCTCAACCAACTTGCTAGCTTTCCAAAAAGTTGTTTTGTTCTCTTTAATACCAGTGCTGCAAATATCTATCTATGGACACATCATAATACTAACTACTGTTCTGTATTAACAACCGGTGCTCAGTTCTGGTTATGAATTTCGCCACAAAACTTAAATGGGAAGTTTTTAACTTTTCATAAAATATCCAGGAAATGAGATTCTTATGCCTCCAATGCATTAACATCTGAAGCAAATATGCAGAAAGAATTTAGAGATGGTCGGGCACATGGTGCTTATGAAGTTGGAATAAGTGCACATACACATGGTGCAATTAAATTGTTTCACGAGTTAGATCTAACAAAGAATGACTCACAAATTTGCCGTTTGGATCATAATAAGTTTTTAGTTTCAATGGTAGAATTTTAAGATCTTATTTAATTAGGTTTTAATTTTTAATTTTTAATTTTTATATTTTAAATTATAAAAATTAATAAAAATATATTAATACAGTATAAATTTTTTTAAAAAATATAACAATTACAACAAAAAATTAAAACTCACTACTTAATTAAATATTTTTTAAAATATTTCTAAAATGTACCTTAATCTAATGTTAATGATTGTCAGATATAAAGTTAATCTAGATAGTCATATGTTTTTATAAAAAAAATAAAACAACACACGACACGAGCAGACTGAGGGAGTACAGAAAGTGAGGCACATTCAGAATCAGATATATATAAATCTTGGCATTTTGTTTTCCCCTTCAACTTTCACAGATTAATTTCCGTCCCAGACTATGAAGTGCCGTACTGGGTTTACTTGTGCTCTAAATCCATAATTTTCCACCAACTTATCCCATCAGCTGTCAACAAATAGTCACCTCCGTAGCGAGAAAAACTTCCTTTTGTTCGATTTATACAAATCATAAATGTCATTTCCTCTTTTTGTAGTTACATTAAACCCTGCAATTCAGCAATTTTATCTGAAAAAAGAGAAACACTACAATAAAGAATCGTTTTCAACCTATTCCTCCTTCTACGCTCGCCCCTAACTATAGGGAAAGTAATCATACGTGAATGACACGTGCTTGCGTTATTTCATACTTCCAACTTTTTGAACACCACCAATTAATTTTGCAACTGCCTCGGTATATATGGCCCATAGCATTTACTATCTAACAAAACTCATTCCCGATTACCCACAAAACATTACATGTTTCCATATCAAACGTACAGGATTGTGACTTCACAACAAATTCCATCTCAACTGTCTCGGCCATCACCACCCAACCAAAGCTACACTCCAACTCATACATCCACCATCTCATCTTTTGGCTTGACCACTTGCATTTTCGGGTGGGGCGGGTCAGGTCATATTTATATGGAAACGAATACAGCTTCAGAAATCTGGGGGTCGCAATTGTCACCTATATCCATATATTACTTAAAATCTATTTTATAAGGTTATCATAAAGTGAAGGCAAAATACCAGGAATCTTCATCACAAGAAGCTTTTAATCTCCAGCACATCAACATTTTCTTTACAGCATATAATAAGATTATAAGGTGTTCTTCTTTTGAAACATTGATTTGTACACCAATACTTGATTCACATTCATATATATCAAAACTACATGAAATGAAAATGTATGTAAATTCAAGGCATCTGGATCGGCTTCGTCTCCCCAGATAACTGAAAGTAAAACCGTCATTACTATGTATACTTTACTCTCTCTTTTTTTTTTCTCTCCCAACCATCATCTTTTTTCTAGTAAATTACCACATCAGCATCTCCAGTCCAGTCGGACTTCACCGGGACCCACTATGTGCTGACTTGGCTTCCTGAAGGATACAATGTGGCTACTGACCATGAAGGCTGTCACACGCTCAGATACCCTAATGTCCTCCATCTTCAATTCCTGCAGTCTCCGGACGTATTCCGGCACATGAACTAGATCCCACACAATTCCAATCCCATCAGGCTTCAGAACCCTAACCATCTCACCCAACGCCCTCATTCTCTCGGCCGCCGCCTCCACGCTCCGGTGGCCGTATTCTTTTCCTACAGTGTGCACAAAAAGAGCAGAAACCACCACATCAAAGTAGTTATCCCCAAACGGTAAGCTCCTCACATCACCCTCCTTGCAGGTCACATACTCTCCGACACCTGATCACATGAAAAACCACACACATACCAAGTCAATTTTCCAGATTAAACACATAAACCATCAACATCAGATGTAGATATAATAAGGAGAAGAATTTGTACGATTTCTTTAACAAAAGACATTTTAAGCACAAGTTGGACTTCAGTTCATTATCAGAAAATGTTTTCATAAATGCTAGTAAAATTTTCCATATATTCCATTTCTATTTCAATTTTCAAATCTGTAAGAGATTATCCCATAATAGTCCATTTACAAAAAAAAGAAAAGAACTAATTTAATTCACACACCCACCTTCCATGTTGGCTGTACGGAGAGTAGACAAAGTTGTCCGTTTAGACCGGTCCAAACCGACAACCCGACCGCAGCTACCTGTTTTCTTCAACTGAGTCGCCACCGAGTTCAGTAATATCCCACGGCCACATCCAACATCCAAAGCCAACTTCACTGTTGACCAGTCATCGACACACCCCACCATTCTCTGCGTCATGTCGTGATGCAACGCCAACGAACTATAAAAGAAGTTCCCGGCGGCAAAAAACAGGCAAACACCGGACAGCGCCGTTACGCAACCCGTGAACCCGGCTGCAAAGCGGGCAGCACCGCCTGGGCCGTTAGCGAAGAGGAAGAAAGCCTCCAAAAAGCTGCAGATGGGTTCGAAGTAGAAAAGAAATGTGAAAGATAGAACAGAGAAGAAGACGGCGTGGAACAAGAGGAATAGAAGTGTTTGCCACTGGTCCATGCCGTAGATTGCGTAGATCTGAGTCCAGTCTCTGGTGGTGGACGTGGGTTTTCCATTTCGTGGATGGAAATGGTGGAGGTGAGGCCTCACCGTGAGTGACATTGGCTTGCTTTGCTCTTGTGGACTATGTGGGACAGAATTGAGCTGTTACAATAGTACCAAAAGTGAAGAGACCGTGTCTTGAAGGAACTTCAGTGACAGTCTAAGGCGAACTGGAGTGAGAATGACATTTAAATAGAGAATCTGCTACGATTTTTCTGGGAATCCATTTTCCGGATGGATCAACAGAATTTCTTCCTCCAAAGCTTCGGGTTTTTATCAAGTTCGTTTAAGAAATTTGCTAGTTCTTTGATAGAATCAGACAAGAAGCTAACATTTTTCCAAGATGTTAATAAGAAAATGATTAGAATGGAAGCAATGTAGAACCAATTAGCCAATATGTACTAGAGAATATTTCACTAACCCAAGAAAGACAGAGTTGAGTATATCCCGACTTTCTCTGTAGCTTAAAAAAAAAGTCCTTTCTTTTATATTTTCCTCTCACTCAGAAATGCAGAGACTGGAAATCTGAGTACCAACACAACCCCATCAGATCCACTTCCAAGTAGAAGAGAAAAAGCATCTGCCCATCATACAAATTCACCGAGAACGGGTAAGAAATGATCACAAAACCAGAGGTTCCAGTGGTAGCAGAAGCCTCTCTGCTCTCTTTTCAAATCAAAAGAGACAACAAAGAATAAACAAGACACGGCTGGAGAAGAGAAGATCAGAGGGGCAATAAATCTCCTAGTGTCAGGAAAGAAGGATGACTCGTTACTGAGAACATAAACAACAGTGAGTACATGTTTTTGTTACTGAGAAGATAACAACAATGATTATATCAATCTCTGCTGTCGACTGAGCACTGCCCACTACACCACACAACGTCACACGCGCTTTCGGGTTCGTCGTTTTGTTATCTCAAGTTTCACCATAGACAGAAAAGGAAGCGCCTCTTCTTCCGATGGAATTCTTATAGTGCGGCAAGCGGTATAGATTTTGTACGGACATCACACAGGCAATAGGGGCACAAAAGAGGAGATTGTTTGAACGCGGTTTTGCGGGGCAAAAGAGGGAATAAAACTCGGCATGTGGTTTGATGAGAAGTCATTTCGGTCACTTTAGGTTGGTTGCATTCAACTTTTCCTTTTTATTTTTATTTTATTTTTAAATATAAAAATTAATAAAAATAATTTTTGTATATTTTATTAATTTTTAAGTATTTTTATTTTATATTTAAAAAACAACAAGAATCCAAATTTGATTTTGAAATATAATGGTAGTCCTTTATTTTGGAGGATTTGCAAATCTGGTTAAGATTTAGGGGCTCACTGTATGATAATAGAATTAATTAATTAATTACTAATTTCCGATTTTATATTTATGATAATATATTCCTAATTTCATATGGATTACTAGAAGTTTACTGGCACTTGTACTTAAATCTTTTAATAAATTTATGACTTGGTAGAGACTCTTTTCCAGATTATTACAAGCATATAAAATTTTAACATTTGGTGTTCCGCAAAGGCTTAATTAACTTAACTATAATTAAAATGATATTTCATGGTAGATTATGCTTATAAAATTAATTAAAGGAAAGTTTTGAATAAAAGTGATATTTTATAGAAAAGAGGAAGAACTTTATTATAATTACCATTTATTTCAAGGTAGCTAAAACTTTTTAAATGATGGTCTTTCCTTTTAATAATATTGTTTTTTTTGGGAAATTAATAAGAAAAAAAAGTTACACAAAGTTACGCGGATAAAATAGCAAAAAGCCAAGTTATGGCCTAAGAGAAGATACGTATATATTTAAGGTACCTCTAACTAAATACAACCCTGACTTCTATTATCATACAATATGTAGTAATAATATGGTTCATACATTTCGGAATGACATGATAACACTTATAATATTTAGTCAATTAAGCACATAACTTGGATTTTACACTTTGGATACTATGAATGCTAAGAAGATTGACGCAAAAGCACCGTCTGAAATGGCATGAATTGTTCATTTGTTGTTGCGTGGTTTCGTCTTGCTTACTTTATATATGGATTTGATCAATTATTCATTATTTTTACTAGTTACTCGATTGTCAAGGTCTCGTTTTCTGATTCATAAGTTGAATTCGGACGAGGAAATTGAGTTTTGGAGAATTATGGCCTTTTCTTTCAAAGACGAAATCTTAATGCACGAGTAGTTTGCCTCATTTGGAACTATGAATTATTGCTACGGTTTCTTAATATTAGCCACTGGATCAATTGAAGACATTACATACAAAACTTATGGTTATTCTCATTTTTTTCTGCAAAGTTTATGACTCTGAAAATATGCCTTCTTTACCCGGCAATACAAAATGGCCAACTCATTAAGAAAGGCAAGCAAAATAAAGGTCGGGTGTTGTTATTTGTATCTATAAAATTGGACAAATCAAAATATTTTCTTTTACATTGGGGTAAACTATGCGTGATTTGTAGGCTATGACCTCTCGAATCTACTGGCCCCTGGGCCAAAACTAATAAGAAAACAAAGAGGAATTTTAAGTTGGCCTTTTACGGGCGTAACCATACAAAAAACGATTGCTCTTTTTTTTTTTAACCCCCTAAAACTTATCATTAAGACATTTAAACCATGTTGTCAAATTTTGTACTAATACTAATCGGTATCAAAAAGAATTAAATTTTTTTAAAGAAAATTTTTATATTTTGATCTTTTTAAATTTAAAATTAAGTTAAAAATTATACAATATAATATATTTATATATTATTTTATAAAATTTATAAAATTTAAGAACTAATTTA
>JAOXYD010000132.1:70083-104203 GCA_028565735.1 Pinacopodium congolense | reverse complement strand
CCAACTTTCATTTCCAACTCCAATTCATCCTACACAATAAGTAAATACACCAATAAGATTTAATTCTAACCTAAAATTAACAATTAAATGTTAAAACATAAAATACAAATAAACAACAATTTAATCCTAAACACGTCAAGAAACAACCAACTTACAAATTAAATGTTTATAAAAACAAGGACTAAAACACAATTATTATTAACCCCCTGGCTCCTACCTTAGACCTAAGTTGAGTGATAGAAGTTTGAGGTAGAAAATGTATTATCACTACAATGAATGGTTCGACAAGCCTAAGGTTTGATGTTGGTTGAAGTTTTTCTCAATGTTTTTGTTGCATCATTAAAAGTGTCACCTATTATAGATGTTAATTAGACATATATGCTGTTAGTGGAAGCTCTAAGATTGTGTATCACTTATATATCTCCTACATCACTTATGAATGTTGAATCTATAGTCATTACCTATAAATACCCTAGTCATCATCCAATATAGTTTCATTTTACTTCATGATTTGTGACAAGCTTGTTCTTTAAACACTTAGTTAATTTAAAGCTTATCTTTGCCTTAAATCTGGAAAATTTTATACATCTTTAGGACCTCAAATTTCATCATTTTAAAAATTTTCAGAGTATAGGCCTAGTGGCTTTAGTGATATTTATTTCACCTTAAGATCTAGTTCTAACGTAAAGTCTAAAGTGGTTCGTCACAAGCTTATGAAGGCAAACAATGCATCAAATTATAAAGGTGATTAACCTACGACCCTCGAAGCTTGTCATCACCTTTTAGAAGATTTGAGTTTGAGAAGTATGAGTTCAAGTTTAGAGTAGACATACACGACATATGAGTAAAAATATAACATACCACCTACATAGCAATTCAAAACCCATAAACACACGAGAGGGCTGGTTTCATTAAATTTAGGGAGATTAATGATAGCTTTAGGCTAAGATTATCACTAATAAATTTACCCTTAACTTATTCAAGGTTTCATTAAATATGGGGGTATTAATGATAGTTTTAGGCTACTTCTATCGAAATACTTCTCACAAGAAAAAAGAGTGTATGAAGTATCATGCTTGGTATGTAAAGAAAGGTACACTTATTTCTTTAGTAAATCTTGAGATTAATTTGATTTCAATATCTATGCATACTTGGTAGTTAGATTCTAGTGTGACTACTCACATAAGTATATCTATGCATGGTTCCCTGAGCTATCAAAAATCTAATAATGATGGAAGATTCAACTATGTAGATGATGAAGTTGAGGCAATATGGACCTTTAGGTTATCATTTAAGATTGGAAATTATTTGAATTTGAAAAAGACTTATGATGTACCGTCTTTTAAGCTAAATTATGTTTCTATTTCTATATTGGAAAATGCTAGTTATTATTGTTTTTTAAATGAATAATTTAGTCTTTTCATGATTCAAAATTTATTTTTTCTTATTCTTTATTAAGATGTGATAACCTATATTTACTTGATATAGTTACCTTATCTAATGAATACTTGCATGTTAATTCACGGGACACTAAAAAATTATGACAAATGATAATTCTGCTTCATTATGGTATAAGCATTAAAGACATAACTCTAAATAAAGAATAAAAAGGCTTATATCAGATAGTATTCTTAATCTACTTAATCTATCAAATTTTGAAATTTGTGTTGTGCATATTAAGGAGAAGTAGACAAATATAAGGAGATTAAATATCATAAGATCTTCAAATGTCTTATAACTAATCTACACATATAATTGTGGGCCATTTCTTATACTTTCATGGAATGGTCAAAGATATTTATTATCTTCATAAACGATTATTTATGTTTTGAGTACCTTTATCTTATTCATGAGAAGCCACAAGCATTGGATATGTTCAAAGGTTTCAAGCAAAGGTTGAAAATCAACTTGGAAAAAGGATTAAAAGTATTAGACCTAACTATAGTGGTGAATATTATGACAGTTATGGTAGGCAAATAATATCCAGGACCATTTGTCAAATTCCTAAAAGAGTATGGTATCATCTGATAGCTACTATGCTGGGGGGCCTTAACATGAACGGTGTTGAGTATTAAAGGATATAAGGAGTGTGATTATTCATGTTATCTTATCATATTTGCTTTGAGGACAAGTATTAAAGGCCATAGGATCAATTCTGAGTAGAGTTCCAATTAGGGCAAGGACTAAAACTACTTATGAATTATGAATAGGTAAAAAGCTTAGTACAAAACATTTTCATATTTTGGGTTGTCTAGTTGAGACAAGACTTTATAGACCAAATGAAAAAAAAATAGTCTTAAGAATAGGCAATGACTATTTTTTTTCAATATTCTAAATGATCATGGGACTACAAATTTTTTGATCCCACAAGTAAATCAATTTTTGAGACAGGAAATTCTAAATTTATTAAGGATGTTAAGTTTGAACAAGGAGATAAGGTTAAAGACTTTGTCTTTAAGATTAATTTATTTCTCTTCTTATAGTTGTTATTAATCATAATCTCTTTTATTCTTGACATTATTCAAGAAGGAACTCTAGAACAACTAAATAATATTGAAAATCTTCCTAATCAAGATCAGTTGAATATTCTTAGAAGATAAATTTCAACAACATTAAGAATAAGTACCATTAAGAAGATCTAGTAGAGAGAGGAGGAGTGCAATTCTACATATTGTCATTCTCTAAGAACATGATATGGACATTAGCATAATGGAAGATGATCTAATCAACTTACATGAAGCAATTAAAAGTTTTAATTCTAAAAAATGAATTGACGCAATGAATGAAGAAATTAAGTACATGAGAGACAATAATGTTTGAAATCTTGTCTTATTATAAATAGGCATGAAAGACCAAGTAGGATTTAAAAGATAATGTAAAAAGATATAAGGCTCTTTTTTTTTTTACTTTACTTAGAAAGAAGGCATCGATTATAAAAAAACTTTCTCACTAATATCTTCGAAGATTTTTAAGGATTAAATGGTACCTAAAGCATATTTTCATTTGGAATTACATCAGATGGATGCTAAAACAAAGTTCCTCAATAATGACATTAATGAAATGATTTATATTATGCAACCTAAAAATTTTATTTATAAAGATTCAAAGCAGATGGATTGAAAATTAAAGAAATTCATCTATGGAATTAAGCAAGCTTTTTTTCAATGGTATTAAAATTTTAATCAAGTTGCCATCTCTTTTGGTTTTGAGATAAATTTGGTTGATGATTGTATATACCACACAATCAGTAGGAGTAAGTATTTTTTTTATATGTTGATGACATACTACTTACCAATAATGATATCAGCTTATTACATTAATTTAAGAAATTACTGTCAAAGAATTTTAAAATGAAAGATCTTCGTGAAGCCTCTTTTATATTAAAAATTCAGATATACCAAGATCATTTGTGAGGTATTTTTGGGTTATCACAAAAGATTTATATCAAAAAGGTATTTAAGAGATTTAGCATGCAGGATTGTAAGCTAGGTGATACCCCTGTTACTAAAGGAGATAAATTTAGTCTCAATCATTATCTCAAGAATGATTTAGAAACTAAAAAAATGTGAAAGATTCCTTATGCTTAGGCTATAAGAATCTAATATATGCTCAGATATGCACATGTCTAGATATTTCATATATCATTGGATTTTAGTCAAATATTTGAAGAATTTAGGAATGGATCATTGGAAAACAACTGAGAGGGTTATATAGTATCTCAAGACAATAAAAGACTACTTGCTCACATATAGGAGATTGAAACAGTTAGAGATCATTAGGTATTCTAAATCCAATTTTGTAGGATGCCAAGATGGTCATAAATCTACTTCAAACTATATCTATATACTTGCTAGAAAAGCTATTTCTTGGAGGAGTGTTAAGCAAACACTCAAAACTTCTTTTGCCATAGTATCTAAGTTTATAGCGTGATATAAGGCATCCAACAATGAAATATGGTTACAAATTGGGTTACGAGTTATAGATGGCATTGAAAGACCATTATAATTATTTTATGAAAATAAATTGATAGTACTATATTCTAATAATAAAAGGAGTTCGTCAAAATCAAAACACATCGATATCAAGTTCCTAGTTAAAAAAATAATTTAGAGTGGAAAGATGTCTATATAATATGTAGGGACAAATTCCATGATTTCAGATCCACTAATTAAAAGTTTACCACCCAAAGTCTTTTGTAAGCACACAGATTATATAAGTGTTTTATCATTTAATAATATGTTAGTTTAGTGAGAGTTTTATAGTAATAAACATATCTTATGAATTTTGTATAATTTAATACTATAGTATAAAGGATTTAGTAACGTTACACTCTAATTTCATTTGGTTTAATCTCACTAAAGAATAAAGTTTGGATCAATTAGAAACATGCATGTTAAGATTACATGACATGGAATTTCCATGCTAAACATCCATACTTGATCCATGACATTAATTTTATTGATATATGTGACCAGTGATGGATTTAGTCATGATAATTGTGACAAAGTCCTCTTTAATTCTGCATTGATATGAATGATAGACTGAAGTGTTTAAAGATAAATTTCAAACAATAGTAACTTTGAGCTTATAAAGGTTTATTAAGACATATAATTATGAAGAATTATATATATAGTCAAAGTAGGAGGTTATTATAATATTTTATGAACATACATATATATATATAATTATATGTCATTGGCTATTATAAAGTTTGATTTAATATTAAAAGTAATTTAAATTTTTTTAAATTTAATGGGTATAAATCATTTAAATAGATATGGATCATTATATATATAGAAACCCAAATGTCATATTTATAACTTATGATGGACAAATAGGAATTGACACTATAGATACAAACAAGTAGTTATGGTCCCTAAAATACGTTATGGGATTTTTTTTCCTTATAGCCCATCATTGGAAAAGGCAACCTATATGCATCTCTTAGAAGACCAAAAGACAAGGGAGTCGCAACACCCTAAATGTGATTATTTCAATGAAATCTGCTACGTTTCTGTGATCTAGTTAATCTTGATAATGTGACATGATTGATATAGATTTGTGTTATATTTTCATTAAATCTCACAAGGGATATTAGAGTTAATAACATGATAAGTTATTGAGAAATATGGGTTTGAATAATATATCAAAGGCCAAAACTGATAATTTTTTAAAGGAGGATTTATTTTTTTGGATGTTGTATGTATCTTGGTTTCCTCCTAACATGCTTTAGTTAGCATGCCTTTTGTTTAAGTCTTTTATAACTGTATGTATGCCTTATGCTTTGGTTTACAAGCTTCTTTGTTGTTAAAGTTTGAGGTAGGATATTTGTTTAGTCAAGTAGATTCAAACCTTGGGTTACATGCATTCATCATATGCTTTTAGAATGAAATACTAGATCTTCCAATTTACATGCTTTCAAGAAATACCATTCTTTTTTTATTCTTGATGAATGCACTATTAATGAATAAAATTTATTTATTAATTTATGTGCCTTCCATGGCTTTTAGTCACTTTAAAAGGGCAAGCTTTGGCATTTTACTTTGATTGCAAATGTTTAGGATAGATCAGTGACCTCAAAGAGTTTGAACATAGAATCTGACCTAAATATTTCAAACCTATCAAAGTCTCAAAATATCATTTAGTGTTCATTCTGAGATCGTGATTTATTGTTCTTAAAATTATTACAGTTGATTATCATAGACCTACATCCACTTTCCAAGCCAAGTATGTAAACAATAACAAACCCGTCTTCTTAACCCACGTGGCTTTCCTCGAACTTTAATTATGGAGTCTCCTGGCGATACTTGAGAACATATAATTACAATTGTAAACCTTGGTCAAAATCTCTACTATTTAGATCCATACTAGTAAAAACTCATAAGATTAAATTTAAACCACCTTATAATACACAATAGGCTGAACTTGTGTTAATGAAGGTTAGCACAATAGACTAGGAAATCAGGAAAGGATTGCAAACCAAAATAATGTTTAGTCCCACTTACTGCATACCATCACAAATCGACACCATTTAATGTGTCATAGGAGCAAGACCAACAAAATACTTGTGTTAACTAGGGTAGTCCTTTCACTAAAAGCATATTATTGGACCATTTATCATCAAATTTCAAGTTACCACATTAGATCTCTATAATGGAATAACATACCCATGTGAACACACAATTCGATTGGGAGAGGTAATAAATTTACATAAAGTGAGGAATATAATTGAATGTTATGCTTTTTCATCTACTTTGACAAGCCTAAGTAGAGATTGGTATTGGATACTCTATATAGGCTCCATCATAAGTTTCAAGCAATTAAAAACAATTGGAGACTTAATTTTCCACCAACCAATGTAGACCTTGTCCTTATAGATAGATGGAGTTCAGAATTTTGAAGAGGACTAAAAAACGACATAAAGATGCATAAACTTGGAGGAAGCTAAATTATGTATAACGCAACTAAATAGGTCTCTAAAGCACAAACAACACCACAGATGAGAGCAATATATGTTTTATTTACAAGGAAAGTGATATAATAAACCTAGAGGGAACCAAATTAAGCTACCAACATCAAATGTCTCTAAACCATAGCTTAAATTTCATTAGTGAGAGGGGTCTAGAAAGTCTTTCTCACCTAAAGCTAGTAGGGAGAAGGCCAATAAAAAATTATTTTATATTCCTTTAAAACTATTATCATAACACCATCGAATGCAAAAACCTTAGACACGCTATAAGAAAACTTTTATGTCAATGACATTTATAATAGCTCATGAAAAGGGACGAAGGTTTTCATCAACAAAATCCTTCAATATATAGTTATGATCAACCAAAGAATAGGTAGAGATCATGTTTGAAAATTGAGAAAGTGTTGTTGGAAGGCCTAGATAGGTGATTAATATAATTATTGATGGATATATGGAGCAAGTCTCAATTAAAGAGGCTCATACAGCACAACTAAGTCAACACCGTAATTGAAGTTAAACCTAAAAGATAGCCCTAGGCATACAAGTAGCATGATATGAGGAATAATAATCAAGTTAATGTAATCTCCATGAAAATTTGATGGTCATCAAGGCTAACATCATAAATTTTGAAGTAAAGAGAGAGCTTGGTATATAATGGTAACCCTAGATACATTCTCTTTTATGATGCTTCCAAAGAAATAAGACTTGAACTATAATAGTTTTTGCTAGCTTCTTTCCCTTTGATTAAGTTTGTTGGGGACCATATCTTCCTTGAAGGAAATTTACATCTTCCATTACAATAGGAGAGTATCCTAAGAGCATGTTTGGTTTTATTTTAGGATTTGGTTTTTAGTTTCTGTTTTTCTAATTATGGAAACCCAAAAAAAATAGCATAAAAAGAAAAATAATAATAATATAGCACAGAAATTGAAAAATAGCACAGGAACCTAAAAAACACACAAAATTGATAAAAACATATGAAAAAAAGTAGAAAATGGAAATGAAAAGCTGAACTAAATCATCAACAATCTATTAAAGTGATGTAATTTCACATCGTATGCAGATCCACCATATTTAATGCTATATTTGGTATAACTTTGTTAAATGTAACATGGTATATTTTATCACCATAATAGTTGCTCAAGAAGTTTCCTATAGAGAAGGGAAGATAAAAGGTCACGGGGGACCATCAAGTTTAAAGATAATATTGCATAACCTTAATGAAAAAGAGGCATACTCAGCCTATGGATATTGAAGAAATAAACCCAAGGTCCATAGAGAGAGTACAATTAGGGTGGTGAATGATGACACCTTCAACAAAATATAAAAAGAAATCAACTTCCTACAACATAAATGAATATAGTAGGAGAGAGTAGGGATTGTTCCTGCGAGGAATTCTGACATTAGTAATTACGTAATAAAAAGAAGGGTTTTCAATCATAAATTAAATAGAATTTAATTGAAATATTAAATTGAAAAATAACTAAAATCAAAACAATAAAAATTAACAACCAATAATAATAAATGTTGGTCTCCAATCTCCTTTATTATTGAACTTGTGTAAACTATCGACACTAAAAATAATTAATTTATTGTTTAAGCATTTGTCATGATAATTTTATTTACCTATGTTTTCTCATGTTTAATTAACTGAAACATATATTTGAATTAACAATTATTAATAAAAAACTTTGATATGATCTCAAATTTAATTAATTAATAGTTTTGCGAATCAAGAAAATCGACTAATTTGACAACACATATACGATGTATATTTATCCTAGAAAATTATTTTTTCTAGAATCGTGTCTCTAAGATAGTAAAAAAAAAATCATAGTCACTACTTTTGATTAAAAGGATTTAACATCAACTTGTTTAATCTAATAATTTATTGAATAAAATGGCATACTAGTTACGCACCTAACTATAAAATCAATCAATCAAATAAGAACCTAGAAAAATAATTGATACTTGACTAATAAATTAATTCAAAACATTCAAAGTTCAATAACTAGGATTCTGTTAACTAAGAAATGAAAGTTTAGTTACCCAAAATTATGATTTTCTTCTTATCAAACATTTTTGTCATTCTTCTCTACAATTTTTGTCTTCGTGTTGTTATCAAATAGCTGCTATTTTGTATTGGGTTTTTTCTGCTTGCACCAATAATGTCTGCAGCTGCCTCTCCTCTATTATCTTTCCACAACCATCTCCTCACTTATTGTTATGCCAGCTAACCCTTTATTTTGAAATTTCCTACACCTTTTTGTTTCTTTTTTTTTTCAACTACTTCTCCTTGTGCTTTTGTGCTACTAATGTCCCCCTTTATTTTGGTCTTTTCACTAGGTCACATTTTTTCACCTTTGTTTTAATGCTCACGTTTCTTTCTTCTTCTTTTTTTCACTTCCTAACCCTAAATCACACTTCTCTTTTGCTTTTTTAGTTACTCATGTTTCCTTTTTTTATTATTTTTCAGTCCTCCATAATTCTCCTTTCTTTTAAAATTCCAACAAAGACTCTTTTTGAAATGTAACCATAATATGTAAGGTATAAAACCAAAATAAAATCTCTAAAAATTCTGTTGCCAACTGTCATGTGGTTATCACTATACGATACGATGTCCAGTTAGCTCTAATGCCTATTTTAGCTTTTTTTGTCCCAAAATTTTTGCAATCGTTTTAATTTGGTTTCAAAATGCACCTTGACATAAAATAAGAATAATTTTCATTAAATATAGCCTCAAACCTCATAATCAAAGAAATTTAACATATGAAAAGATGATAAATAAAGATATTAAGAAACTCCTCCATACTTAACCTTTTTCTTACCCTCGAGCAAATTAAACACAACCATTACATTATATCATTTCATTTTCAAAGAGATTAAGGGTATGTAATCTTTCTAACTTTGGCAAACTTAAAAATTAGGCTACTACACACATTATAATTAGTTTTTATCAATACACATAAAGAAAATCAAATTAAGACACCATTTATCAAAAGAAAATATAAACTAAGAAGGATTTTCTTCACAGTATTCAGTCATTTCACTCAAGTATTTAAGATTAGTGTTTAACTCAAGACTCTCTTTAAGAGATCACACTACCATAGGTTTGCAAATTCACCAATCTTCTTCTACATAGATTACATGCTATCATGGATCAAAAGAACTTTTATTTAGGGTTGTAATAGGGCTTGGGTTTAGGTGAGTCATAAAGGTTTGAAGGATTTCTCACAAGTGTTCACAAAGCACTAAGTGTAGAGGGACAACCAAATATAATGTCTAAGGCATTCATGTGAATATAACTTATTAATCATCACTAACTATTGCTGCCATATTTGATTCTTTTTATTTTTCTTTTTCTTTTTCTTTTTTTCTTTTTCTGCTTGAATAATACTCAAAAATAAGGAAACAATAGCAGCAAATATATACATAACATGAGTAGAGGTACATCTCAAATCATCTAGGATAAAATGTAAATAAAAAGTCTCATACTATAGATATCAAATGTTCACTTAGCACTTCAATAGACTTATGATTAGATAAAGTTAATGGGATTTTCAAATTTTAACATAAGGTGTTTAATTCAATAAACAACAAGGGTTAAAGGCTTAAAAGGAGTTACAAGAGATAATAAATCGAGTGGATCATTTAAGTTAAAGTGTTAAAAACAAGAAAGCTTAAATCCTTTCCTATAGCATGCATCTAATAGTGTCAAACATGCATCTAATAGTGTCAAACCAATTCAAGGCAAGTTCTGAAGGTAATTTCCTTTAGGGGAGCATCCCGTACAACAAGGAAAATAGAATGACTTTGGAATATAGTCATATAGGTGATAAGTGTGTTTTCATACTATGTTTCTAGGTTGTTTTTAGGTGTTTTAAGTATTATTTGTATGTTTTAAACTTAGTTAGTATGAACTTTTGCATCCTTTTCATTATCTTTTAGGTGTTTGATTATTTTTGGTATTGTTTAGTGTTTGAGGGAAAAATATAAGCTTATTTGAATAATGGGTTGATACACTTTGATGGTTGGATGTGCAAGAAACAAATGAAATTCAAACCAGCATTAGATTTTGTATACCTGATTTTGAGAAGCATTAGGGGAACTTTTAAAGCTTAAATTTCTACGAAATTTTACAGGGTTCAAGAACAAAATGTTAAGAAGTTCCATACAAAATTTCAAGTCAAAAGGAGGTGCCTGTGGATGAAGATATAGTGAAAATACCAAGTAAAGGTCAAAGCTGAAAAAAATTGATTTGACAGGATGACGATGCAAAACATGTGGAAAAAGTGTTTAATGAATTTTTGGACTAAGGAGTCATCAAATAAACCCTAGTAACCACATTCTAAGCCGAAGGAAGATCCAAGATAGAGAATAGGTGATCCTTGAAGAGGAAAAATGTGAAGAACACAATTTTAGAGAAAAGAAAAAAGATTCAACAAGTATTGCCAGATTTTCCTAAAAAGGAGGCTTCAACCTACACCGTTAGTTTTCTCTTTTCCTTTGCCTTCCTTTTGATATTTAATTTGAATATTATTTTTTAAATATGATTATAGATTGCTAAATCTAGTTTAGGGATTATTATTGAATTTTTTATCCAACTTTATTCTTATTGATTTAATGTATAGTTGTTTGTGTTAATTGTTAAGCTTACAATTACTTTGAATCGAGAGATTGTTTTGATTTATTTGAGTTAGGTTGCACAACAAGAGTTGGTAACTTAACGTACTTGCAATTAACCGATTAATAAGTGGTTGAATAAAGATCTTAACTATTTTATTAATTAAATATAAGATTACTTCATATCTAGTTGAGTATTTAGGAAATGTTTTGCAAACTAAGAGAATGCAAAAATAATTCTATCTTACTTCAATTAGGGATAATTAGTTATACCTTGAGATAGAGTAATGAAACTTTAGAAAATCTTGGGTCAATCAAAATTAAATCGATAAGATAAAGGAGGATGAATAAAGGATAGAACAACCCCTAAGTCTCCACTATTGAGTATCTTCTTTGTTTTACTTTCTTTTATAATTAATTTCATTCAAGTTTTGTTAGTTTAAGTTTAATTTTCAGTTTTTATAATTTTATTTTATCTTAAACAAAGTGAAATTCAGATTTTTAGCTATTTAGATTCAATCCTCGTGGGATCAATATTAATTATACTATAAGTTATGACCTATATACTTATAATGTAGTTAAAACTAGCAAACAATAGGTTTAAATCCTCACAAAGGGTTAAATGAAAATCCATCATAATTTCACACATTACCTAATTACTAAAGTATCAAAATTTTAACTAAGTTTATGCAACAAATTACTTCAATTAATCAACATGATTTACCTTATACTCAAGTAGCCTAGTTCAAAATTTAACACATAACTCAATCTCATTTCAACTACTATAATAGAATTTTATGATTTAATGCACATCACATGCAAATAAAGGATAAAAAATAAAAATAAAAATAAGCAAGGAAGCAATAAATTATTTTTAACCAGAAAAATACCAAAACACACAAAAAAAAAACACACAGTCATATAAACATTCATTACCCCCTTTCACTTAATCTACATTGTCCTCAATGCAATTACAAAAAGAAAAATGCATGAAGGAAAATGAAAATAAAGGAGAAAAAGGTTTAAGAAGTTTCTCTGCTAATGCATCAAGGCGTTGGTGGAAAAGGGAGCTGAAAGTTATGGTGTTGGAAGAAGGCAAGTTGATTCTTCTCCGATCTATCCAATCTTCTTTCCATTCGCTGTAAACGGTATACACACAAAAGAAAAAATGAACGTAAACTGATTCAAAGAGATTGTGAAAACAATATCGTTTATATAAGAAAAGAAATGAATTTTTTAAATGAGTATAAAAATAAAAATAAAATAAAAATGAAAGAACTCAAATTAAAAGAAATCTTAGGGTGCAACCTAATAACGCTTCTTTAAGGTCTTTAGCTCAACCCCTATGGTGTGCACTATCCAATTTCAAATGGAATTTTGAGCCCAACAGGAAACATACTCAAAGTCCTTAGTGAGTCTCCAACAAATTCCCTCAAAACACGCTCACAGTCAGCTCAATGTCCTAAAGTTTCGAAGATGTGGAACCACATTGCATCTCCATCATACTTTAATTTCCACTCTCCACTATGGACATCACCCTTCTCCTAGGATGGCATCCTCAATTGATTAAGCGAAAGGTGTGGAGGCTCGTCATCCTACTCATCACCTTCCCACTTTGACTTGCTTGGCCACAATTCCTTTAACACATTGGCATCTCGCAGCTCTTCTTCTCGCTTCTTCTCTTCTTCTTCTTCATTTAGGAAACTTGTTATGAAATACCAAAAGATGGAGTACTTACCTTATGAGGTTTTACATCCTCCTTCTTTACTCGAATTGGCTCCTCTTCCCTCCTTGCATCTCTTGCTACTCCTCTTTTTCTTTTAGGTGCTCCAGTTATTCTTCACTTCCTGTTGAAGTGTCACACACCTTATCCCTAAAGTCTCCCTCTGATTGGTTAAGCATACTTATAGAAACTTAGACTTCTAGGCTCCCTATCAATTATACTAATTAGCTCATTTAATATTATAAGTTCTTCAAGTGACTCCTCATTTCCTGCTAAAATTGTCGAGTGCTCTTCACCAAGCTTTATACGATCTCCTCCAAAGATATCCCATCAGCTTGTGGTAAAGATAGTATAGGTAGAGGCACAGGTTGGAAGTATGATTGGTCAGGGTAATAAATCGGTGGAAAATTGAATCTATACTACTCGTCCTACAATATAGAACATGTAGATGTAGGATAACCAAAAATTAATCAAACATCACATTCCTTAGCTTTTTCTTGATCCATCCTTACTTAT
This sequence comes from Pinacopodium congolense, assembly GCA_028565735.1. Classification (NCBI taxonomy): domain Eukaryota; kingdom Viridiplantae; phylum Streptophyta; class Magnoliopsida; order Malpighiales; family Erythroxylaceae; genus Pinacopodium; species Pinacopodium congolense. The sequence goes on along the minus strand of JAOXYD010000132.1, from coordinate 90,872 downwards.
ACAACTAACGATATAAGGTTCACCGCTTGTTGATCCAACTTGGAGTAGCAAGAAATTCAAAGTCATTATTAAAATAATGATAATAAGAAAGATCATCATTAAAAGCATACTGATGATGATTCATCGTCGCTATAAGTTTTTAAAATTAGAAAAAATTATGAATTAAAAACAAATGGAATATAAGATGACCAAGAATAAAAAATAAATAAAAAATAAAAGTAACACAAGAAATAACAAAAACACTATGCCAGCTCCCTGGCATAAAGTGTAGTTAGTAGCCATAGTCATTTCTCTTTGTCATTCCTCTCTTAGTGCTTGTCATTTTTATTTTGTCTGCTTTCTTAATGCTTTTTTTTTTGTTTTCTTTATCTTAGAATTGTCCTACAAATTTTCAAATAGATTTGAACGCGTAAAGTACACACACCGTCAAAAACTCCTTGGCAATGGCGCCAAAATTTTGATAAATGTTGTCACCTGCAACCAAATATAAAAATAAATCAACTTTCTGTAACAAAAATTAATGTAGTAATCGAGAGTAGGAATTGTTTTCATGAGGAACTCTGATGTTAGTAGAATAGTAGTTACGCAATAAACAGGGGAGGGGGTCTTAAATCATGAATTAAACAGAATTTAATTGAAATATGAATTAAAATATAACTAATGGCAAAATAATGAAAATTTAACAATCAATAATAATAATTCTTAGTCTATAATCTCCTTTGTTATTGAACTTATGTTAATCATCAACGCTAAAAATGATTAATTTATTATTTAAGTATTTGCTATAGTAATTTTCTTTATTTATGTTCTCTTATGTTTAATTTACTGAAGCATGTATTTGAATTAACACTTATTAATAAAAAATTTGGATATGATCTCATATTTAATTAATTAATAACTTTGCAAATAAAGAAGATTGACGAACTAGACAACACATATATAGTATATATTTAACTTAGAAAATTATTTTTCCTATAATCGTGTCCCTAATATAGTAGATAAAAACCTAGTCACTATTTTGATTAAAAGAATTGAATGTCAACCTGTTTAATCTAGCAATTGATTGAATAAAATCATATACTAGTTGCGCGGATAACTGTAAAATAAAAAAATCAAATAATATCTTAGAAAAATAATTGATACTTAACTAATACATTCATTCAAATGGAGAACAAGGTCTCAAAACATCTTAACTTCAATAACTAGGATTTCGTTAATTAAGAAATAAAAGTTTAGTTACCCAACATCATAATTTTCTTCTTATCTAACATTTTGCCATTCTTCTCTACAATTTTTGTCTTCTCCTTGCAAATAGATGATGTTCTGTGCTGGATTTTTTTTTTTTCTTGCTCCAATAATGTCTACAGCTTCCTCTCCTTTGTTATTTTTCTCCAACCATCTCCTCTCTAGTTTTTGCAGCTGCCAAGACCATTTTGATTCTTTTTTTTTAGCTACTTCTCCTTGCATTTTTGTGCCACTAATGTCCTCCTTTGTTTTGGTCTTTTCAGTAGGTCACGTTTTTTTTTTTTCACTTTGCTTTAGTCACACTTCTCTTTTACTTTTTTAGTTAGTCACTTTTTTCTTTTTTCTTTTTTCAATCCTCAACAATTCTCTTTTTTAAAGAAAAATTCAACAAAGACTCTTTTTGAATTGCAATTGTCAAATGTAAAATACAAAACTAAAATAAAATCTCTTAAAATTTTGTTGCCAGTCGTTATATAATTACCAGTGCACGAGGTTATGCCGAATTAGTTCTAACGTTTGTTGCAACTCTTTTTATCTCAAATTTTCTACAATCCTTTCTATTTGGTTTTAAAATGCATGTTGATATAAAATAAGATTAATTTTCATTAAGTACGGCCTCAACCCTCGTAATCAAAGAAAATTAATGTATGAAAAGATGGTAAATAAAGATACTTGGACAGAAAATTTTAGAGAATTTAAGAAATTAAATAGGAGATGCTAAAGTATTGCGAGTATGCGCAGATATGAGTCAAGTCCAACATATCCAATTGGTGAACTTTTTGAGTAGTAAGTGGTATTTGTATTGTCATATTAGACATGAAGGGTACCGAGCCACATGTCATGACTAACATGCTAAATATGAATCCTGATGATAGGCTTGTAAAACAAAAAAGTGAACCTTCATAAAAGAACACCAACATGTAATGCAGGGGAAATTGAATAGGTTTTTGAATGCATACTTCGTTAGGGCGGTAGTGTACCTGCCTTGGCTGGTCAATATAATGATGGTGAAAAAGTCTATTGGAAAATGGCGGATGTGTGAACTTCATGTATCTAAATAAAGTGTGTCGAAAGGACAGTTGCCCACTCCAAAAGATCAACGTACTTGTAGACGTCACAACGGGTCATTAATGGTTAAGCTCTATGGATGCAAGCTCAGGCTACAACCAGATGCAAACGTGCAAGCATGATGAAGCAAAAATAGCATTTGTCATGCACAGCAAAACCTATTACTACAAAATGGTGTCTTTTGAATTAAAGAATGCATGGGCGACCTATCAATGATTGGTTATCTTCATGTTCCATGAGTAGATCAATAGAAATATGGAGGTCTATATGGACGATATAACCATCAAGACAAGAATAAAAGGATATAACCTAGCAAACTAACTAGAATTATTTGAGATGTTAAAGACATGTGGTATGAAGCTCAATGCTGAAAAGTGCGTGTTCAGGGCTTCTAGGTGAAAGTTCCTAGGCTTCATGGTAAGTCAAAACGTCATTGACGCCAAACCATAAAAAATCCTTGTCGTAATTGACATGAAACTACCACAGACTATGAAGGAAGCTCAGACTCTTGAAGATAAAATAACAGGCTTGTTTCATTTTTCATCTGGGTCTGCTAAGAGATACATCTCATTCTGCATAATACTAACACAAAACCAAAGGTTTGAATGAACTAGTGAGTGCCAACAGGCTTTTGAGGATTTAAAAATCTATTTGTAGAGCTCAACTCTCCTTACTTCCACTTGAAGAAGTGAAGATCTATACCTATATATCTCTGTGTCCCCACAGGCATTTGGTTCAACACTAGCATAAGAAGATGAACAACAAAAGCCCATTTAGGAGCAAAATTTCCACGGTCCAAATATCTGATAGACGTGAATATAGAAAGTTGTATTGGCTTTCATTACATCAATAACAAAACTAAGGCCCTACTTCGAGGCTCACAATGTTGTTGTTGTGACATAATTACCACTACGACAAGTCTTGCGTCAATCAAAGACATTAGGATGAATGGTGATATGGTCGATAGAGTTTAGTGTGTTTTACATCAGGTTCATTCTAAAAATGTCAATAAAATCACCGTTATTGGTTGACTTTATTATTGAATGTTATCACTCCCACCAGTAGTTTAGACTTGAATGAGCTTGTCTCGTAGACTTCACCCACTTAGAGGATGTATATTGATGGCACTTTAGTAAAAGGTGAGAGCAGAGTTAGTATAATTATTCAGGATCCATATGAATTCGATATCAAATACCACCAGAAGCGTGAATTCAAGGTCTCAAACAATAAGGTGGAGTATGAAACCTTATTACGTGAAACAAGACAAGAAGTTGCAAGTCTGACTTGAACTTTAACTATTCAAACAATAAGGTGGAGTATGAAACCTTATTACGTGAAACAAATATAGAAATGTGTTTGTAGATATGTATGAAACCTTATTACGTGAAACAAATATAGAAATGTGTTTGCAGATATGAATAGTTAAAGTTCAAGTCAGACTTGCAACTTCTTGTCAAAGAGTTGAGTGAAGTTTTGTAGCTTAGAAGGAAATCGAGCACAAATACTTTGATTTGTTTCAAGCCATAACAAAAGGAATGTGGGTTCAATTGAAACGCATTCTTATCAATTATCGAAGTTTAGAGCTAAAGGAGTAAAACTAGAGATAGATTTTTGGTGGTCAGACTCAAGCTCGCATGCTAAAAGAAAATGCAAGAACAAGTAGAGAAAGTTACTGTAGATTAGATAAACTCTATAAAATGTTATATGGAAAATGAAGAATTACTTAAAGACCAACCCGAGGCAATAAAGCTTATCTATGGATCTAATATTTATCATTATCAATGGATTGCTCCACAAGCGCTTTTACACTCAAACCTACCTAAAATGCATTGTGCCACTTCAAGCAAATCAAATCTTGCAGGAATACCATGAGGGGTTATGTGGGTCACACGAGGATAGCATTAATTTGTCTCGTAAGATATTAAGATGGAGCTACTTCTGGGCAACGTTGATGGGCATGCAACCAAGTACGTCAAAACGTGCGACAGATGCTAGAGATAATTCACACTTTTACCACTAACATATTGTAAAAAAATAAATAAAAAAATAAAATTTCCATCATCTATTTCATCATTATCACTATTTATATAGTGCAGCGTGGACACCTTAGGCCCGTTCCCACCAATCGTGAGACAACATGTTCATTTTAGTATAGTTAAACTATAGGCCTGAAAGCACCCTAATCCTCCCCGTCACGATCACTTCCTCCCTCTACATTACCAAGTGCAGACTTCTCAACTTCTAATAAGTTGGTGAAATCTTTCTTCTCAGGCGTGGGTTCAGTTCAGGCTCATAAATGGATGGCTTATTGGGAATGTCCTTAATAAATAAAGAATTAATTGCTGAATATATCTTTAAACCCAAAGAATTCAGTTTCGTACCGTACTAACCGAAAAATAGTACGAAACTTTATAAATTAGTACTGAATTCAAATATCGGTTAATGCAGATTAATATTAGTTGGTACCAGTCAATACCGAAAAAAATAAAAAAAAATTTTAAATTTTTTTGTATTTTAATCTTTTTAAATTTAAAGTTAAGTTAAAACTACATAATATAATACATAATTCGTAAATTTTATAAAATTTAGAAATTAATTTATAATTTTAAATAATTATCTGAAATGATATCGATATTAACTAATACCGATATAGCACCGTTTTTAAAATCAATATTGATATCCATTCAGTATTTAATACAGTGATCAAACCTACTAATAAATGAGTTTGCATCATTTATTATAATTGCAAGTCTCAAAACTTTTTCTTTTAAGCGTAACATAAATCTAACTTGCATCGCTTTTCTATGTAATAACTCTCCCATTACAAAGATAGCTTATCTGATTGATCATTTTCTTTTTCTACGCTCTTGACTTTAGTATTAAGATTTGGTTACTGATTGGTAGGCTTGGTGAACTATCCCAAGACATCTTCCGATCTGACTCACTTTTTCGAGGTAGACTATTGGGAGGAGAAAAAATTGACCCAGCAGGGTTGGGCATAAGCAAATACACGACAAAGGGAAAGAGACATTTTGGAAGTAAGGAAAGAGATATTTGGAAATTAGAGTTTCAGAGAACTCAAAAGCCTACAACTTTGCCCTTAAAAGGGTTTAAACCATATCAAAATTCAGTAAGCCATCTCTTCGCTCGTTAACTTTCCTCCAAATTATTGCTAAACCGTTTAAGGGGATGTCCTTACTAAGCAAGGTTTCGAATTCCGTTTCGTACTGGTCAATATCGGTCGGTACGTCTCGTATCGACCGAAAAACGGAACGGAATATTCAGATTCCGTACCGAGTTTAAATACTGGTCGGTACCTGCCGGTATTACTGGTACTAGAAAACATAAAAAAATAATTTTTTTTTTTGAAATAAAGAAAATTTTTTATATTTTGACATTTTTAAGTTTAAAGTTAAGTTAAAAACTATACAATATAATACGTTTATATACTATTTTACAAATTTTATAAAATTCAAAAATTAATTTATAATTTAAAAATAAATTCGGTACCGGTACCGGTATTGGTCGGTACCAGTACAGTACTATTTTTAAGACAAATCCGATACCGGTACCGGTACAGTATTCAAAACCTTGCTTTTTAGACCCTTAAGTCACTTACGACAGCAAGCTCTAATACCAAGTTAATATAATATTTAGTCTATGATCTAGCCACGAATTGATTCACAGAAAAATCCTCTTCTTCCCTTATTAAGGTTTACTACCATCCTACTCTTTCTTCTGCTGAATGAGAGAATTGTCTTCAACAAACCTTCTGTAAGTTTTTAATAATATTTTTAATCATTTTATTCAATAGAAATATACTCTTTAAAAAGACATTACAGCAATACAAATACTAGGAACTATAGAGATTTTTTGACTTAAATAAGATATAATTTTTCTAGTTTAATTTTCAATTAAAGCAGAACTTTTAAAATAATAACTTTTCTGAAGAGAACAAGATCTCTAATTTAATTTTTTATTTTTAAAAAATTTTGAAATTATAATTTTTCTTAAATAATATTGTTGATTTGGATCTTCCACATCAAAGCTATCCCTTGGAAATTACATTTAAGCAACCAAAAATCCTTTGCTGTTGCATGGTCAGTTATTCAACTTGAGTAGGCCAATCTATTCCCGCATGTTCCCTTGAACAATAAGGTCACTAGACATGGCTGAAGGTATTCTGTGACGTTCCAAAATCTTGGACGTCACTTTTTTGGCCGAGTCATATTTCAGTACAATTACGCTATCGTCATCCAAATCAAACCTCAAGTTACCTGCACTGCATTCCTCCACAAGCTGGCACAAGTGCCTCAAATTCTCAACTTCTATCCCATTCACTTTTTTAACCTGCACATCGAAGCTTTATTATCAATTACAGGACTAAAGGACTCATTTTGAGTTTAATCATCAAAGTTAGGAGCATTCATCTTATATAAGATTCCCATCCAGATAGTTTAATTACATGCCTAGGATGTCTTCTTCTCTTGCTTCAATAATATCCAGTCTAAGGCACTGTTGACGCACAATTACATGGAGTTTCTACAATCAAACATAAATGCATGCACACCTATATACTAATTCAAGTTTAACCTATCTTACAACCTTTTACAATTTCCAATTTGTGGAATAAAAGTAAAGCAAATTTATGTACAAGAGTACAACAAATGAGAAATTTTTAGCTTCAGAATGGTGGAGTCAACCAAAAATCAATCCAGAACTTACTTGGCACTGAGCTTTCCTGAGGCAACCATTAGAAATCTACCTCATGGAAAACATTATCATATAGAATAATGAAAGGACCATCATCTATTTCTAGTCCAGAATAAGGCCTTAGAAAGGATCCTAGGATGCCTCTTATCATCACATAAAATAGGTCACGTCTCAAAAACAAATGTATGAAGAGTAACAGCACATACCTGTTGTTCAGCAAGACGCTCATACCCTGCATTTATGTCATCCATCAGCACCTGAACCATATATGTGCTTGTCAGTAAAGCTAGCTAGTTATCCCAATAAGCTGCTTGTAACAGAAACGAGATTATAGCTTTCCAAGAATAACTTAAATTTATTATTTTCAGGCAGGCACTGACTTCCCAAAGGAATAGTTGAGATTTTAATAAGGTCATAAAGGTGACAGCCAGTAGTTGCATTTGAACTAAAATTTAAATCATCTGTGCTGATATCAACTAGCAAGCTTTGTACTTAGACCTTTGCAGTCTGTTTTCAAATTAGCAATTAATTTCTAACAATTCAAATTACCATGTAATTTCAAGTTGGTTCTCTTTCAATTGATTGTCTCTGATTCCTAGAGTTAATAAATTTGCAGATTAGACTATAAATTAGAAAAAAAAAATAGTGAAAAATAATCCAATAAGAGATATGTAACATTATACAAAATTGAGAAACTCAATTAGAGACGAAGTTAATTCTTCTCAAATAACTTTGGTAGACCATGCCTTTCATTATTTTTTTCTTGCATCCATCGAAGTCAAATTTCTTTTGTTGTAGCATCGAACTTGGAAAAAACAGTGCTTTATGAAAAGTAACTGATTGTTTTTAGACTAGGAAGCTCTGTTAAGAGTTACTTATTTCAATTTAATTTGTAGAAAAAGATGACCTGAGAAAGAATGACCAGTTGTTGACCAGCCTTTTTGGGTTGCTCCCTTAATGCACGTTCACACAAACGACGAGGTGATGTGTTATACCAGTCTTCCCCATACTCATGAAGATAAGGCTGGCTGAGGGGAATGAAAACCAGACCTGCAAATATATAGTAACTAGGAAGCTTATCGAATTGATGCACCGGAACCAAAGGCTGCAACTGCAAAATTCATAAATTGGCTGGTTTATTACAAGAAATTTTTAAAATGATCCAAACTATCACCTAAACAATCATAATTAGTTCAACAATGCAAGAAAAGAGCATATAATTTTACTGGGAACGAGTGCAATCTTCAGGAACCACAACGGTGATCAATCACAACAATGATAAAGTCAAACATATTTCAATTTTGGTCCTGAAACAAAAAAACAAGTTCGTGGAGTCTGTATGGGAATTTGAAACAGGTGTGATCAATATGTGGTTCATGAAGAAAAAGCCATGTGTATTGTGTAGCCACTGGCTTCTAACATAGTAGTTCTGTAAAGCAAGTTCTGTCAACCCCAGAGTTGAAGCAATTGCATAGTTAACTCTATTTGAAAATGTAAAAGGTAAATTTTTGCTAGCCTGCAAACAACAAAACTACTGAGATTATAAAAGGACATGAAGATGCATAATAACAGCAGAGTTTTGAATATGTATGATTGCCGCTTGCTTAACACATGGTAGGTTGTATTAGGGGAGACAGAGGAGACAAGGCTAAATGGGACAGGAAATCAACACAATTGTAAATAAAATCTCTCTCTCTCTCCCTCTCTCTCTCTCTCTCTATCTAGCTATATATATGCATAAGTATTTATTTATTTATTTATTAATCAAGCACAAACATGTGGCAAAGACTGAATGCAAAACCTGTTCAAATCAATTAAACACAAAAATTCTGTCAACTTCGATTTGGATCCAGCTCTCTCAAGTCACTGAATTGGATTCCATTTCAATCAAGACCATAATAGAGTGGCACACAGTAACCTTTGGGAATTGTGCAAAACCAATCTGTTTTTCAACTGAACACAATATTGCCAGAACAAACAAAGCAATATCCGATATCAGTTCAACCTAATACAATGGTTCAAACACATCTGATAATTAGCATCTATTACATATTCAGTAAGAAAGTAGAAACATTACTTACAGGCCTAACAGTGATGCTGAATTCATGCTCTTTACCATCCCTAAGTACCCGAAGCAATGCTGTCTCATTCGGCTTCTTCATAGAAACCAAATAATCAACAGTGATCCGCTCTCTGTTTCTGAATGGAACTGCATACACAAATTGATGATACCACTCACTAAGATAACAAGGTGAAACCACATCCATACAACTTTGTGCAGTATCAGCTCATAAAAGCATTGCAAGTAAACAATCTAAGGAGATGAAGACCTATATGTCATTTCTGTGGATCAAGAGCAGTAGCTTGCATAGAAAGCACAGTTCCATTTGAAATCGATATGACTGATTATGTCGTCTATGGGAATGATTATATCCAAGAATAAACATAACTCAGCAGATTAGCATTCCAAACTATGACACACATATACTGACGAATAAATACAGATCTTAAACTGCACAACCATGAATAAAGATTAGAAAACAATTACCTGTTCCATCATTTGCTATGGGTATGCCATCAAATGCAAGAATAATGTCATCCTTTTTGAGAATAGTGTTTGCATCAGAGAGGGGATTAATTCTATTCACAAGAACCCCAGTCATTTCAGGAAGCATACCAAAGTGTGTTCTCAACTGAGCATTTTCAGCTGTCTGGCACGACAGACCCAACGAGCAGAATCCAGTATACTTTCCCCTTTCTTCTACTCCAGATATGAAATGCTTAATAACAGGAACAGGTATTATATAGCTGAAATTACACAACAATTGTAGGGTTTCACTAAATCTATGTCTAGATTGATAAAACTATCTGAAAAACGCAAAAGAAAGTCATCATAAAATTGATTTTGACTGTGTTATCTTGATATGTAGTTATGCTCAGACCACAATTGTATAATGTTGGCACTCTAAAAAAAGCTTGAAAATGTGAAATGTAATTCAGAGCAAAGTGAATGGTGAATACTTACCCAATATTCTCCGCACCTGAAAGGTTCTGAAAGGCTACACCAACAACTTTATTGGCCATGACCGCTGGACCACCACTGTTACCTGGGTTAATGGCAGCATCGATTTGTATAGCCAATAATTGGGTAGCACCATGTACATATTGTGTAGGTTCAACTCTTGAGACCACACCTTTAGTAACAGAAATGTTGTCTCCGCCTGTAACAAAATGAGAGGATCATGAGATGTTAGAAGTAAACGAAAGGGAGTCAAGTCCATAGTATGGCTACAGAAGCAATTTAGGTATGTATGCAAGGAAAACCAGAATGCAAAACTTGGTACCTTGAGGATAGCCAACAACAGCAACAGATTCCTGAAGTAAAGGGATGTCTCCGAGCTCCAGGAAGTTGGTGCCCTTCCAAAATTCATCACTTTTAATGGACAAAAGAGCCAGATCACACTCATGACCAACAGCTTCAACTTCTGCTCTGTATTTGGTGGGGGACCCGTGCTTTCTTACAAGTACAAAGGTATGATCAGCCACTACATGTGCGTTTGTAAGAATCTTCTTCCCACGGATTAGAAAACCTGCATGTTCAAAATTGTTGAAAAAGACTTGATGAAAAACCTATCAAAGCAAAGAATCCGTGAATTGAGATAGACTATTATCTATAATGTATCTATAAATAAAGCTAGGGAGGTTGATTATTGTTAGGTTTGCTGTTCTAGTATCATATTGTGTGCGTGTGTGCGTGCGTGTGTGTGTGTGTATATAGATATATAGATATATAGAATTAAGTATCAAAGGGGAGATAGTAACCGGAACCAAAGGATTCACGCTGAGACTTGTTTTGCCAGGGAAGTAAATAGTTGGGAGTGCTGGTAACAGTGAAGATCTTGACGACAGAGTCCAAAGCTACTGATAAGTCTGTGGCAGAAAAAGAATAAGAAGAATTATCCTCCACCACCGCCTCTGCCGCTGCCTGTGAATGGTATTTGGCAATTTTACTAGCAACCGAGTCTAAATTAGCAAGTGCTGCAGGTGTGCCGCTTCTTCTTAATGAACTATTTAAATACAAGGAAGCGAAGCTTGGTGTTGGTGTTAGTATATTTGAAGGAGGGGGAGGAGTAGGAGGAGCAGGAGCAGCATGTTTTTGATTTGCCAGCAAGTCGAAGTTGAAGATAGGGTGTTCGACAAAAGTAGCATGAGAAGACCACCTTAGGAGCCTCCTATGGCTATTGCTGTGCAAATGCACCCCTAGCCTCCGTGCTGCTAGCATTCTCTGCTTACTACTCCTCAACCCCTCTCTCACACTCTCGGGTAATTATTCCACTTTCGTTTCGATCTACGCGGAATGGAAGTACAACGATCGGCACCGGAGAAAAACGGAGGTAAATTAAAAAGGTTTAATTTTGAATAAAAGAATTGGGCCTCCCTTAAAAATAAGTCCAAATTCTCCTTTTTTTTAACGCTCTACGCCGGATCAGAGCCGTCCTTCTTTTTACCTTTGCCACATTCCTTGTACACTTCCCGGTCTAAAAAAAAATATGGTCATTTGGTATTGTTATAGGTTGTAATTTTTAATTGTAATTTTGATATATTTATATTAATTTTTATATTTTATCTTCGATTTCTATGCTGTATTAGTATATTATCTTTTTCGATTTCTATATTTAACAAAACAAAAACCTAAAACCTAAAATCAAAGCTATACCAAACATCCCTTTCATCTAATCGTTTTCATTTTTTAATTTTTATGTATTTTTATATTTTTTTTAATATATATTTTTTAAAACTATGGATTATCAAAAATATGGAAGAGGTAGGATGGATAGTTTGGTCAAATCTAATATGGATTATACATGAATGATAGTTGGAGTTGACAACTCTCCTAGGTTTTTTCTTTTTTTTTTCAATTTTTTATTTAAAAATAGAAATTAAAATTAAAATAAAAAATAATGATAAACATACTCTAAGCTTTAGTCGTATGATCCAATGTTAAGAAAATCAAACAAGAGTCATCCCTTCAACTCAAAATCATTTGTTTTTATTTTTGTTTTTATTTTTATATAAAAATCACAAAAATAATATAAAAATCAAATATAAATAAAACATAAAAACTGATGAAAATAGTACAAGAATTAATAAAAAATTAAAAACACATAAAAATTAAAAAATGAATCAAATCAACTCTAAATTTACTAAGAATCGATAAGTTAATAAATACACTTTCATATAAAAAAACTTGTCAAACTTAAAATCTATTAGTTAAGATAAAAGTTGATTAGTTCAACCAATTTTTTTATTAATTGGTTTTTAAAAATTGAAAAGCACATCTATTTAACTGCTTTAAGATTGACCTTCAAAACTTCTCCCTTGATATGTTAAAACATAAGACAAATAAATATTGCCCTACCTTGATGCTATTTTGCATCAGTGTGTCCTCTTTTCTATTTGATGGTTTAATATATGATGCACCTTATTTTTCATGTGTTTCTTGCTATGTTTTATTTTTATTCCTTTAATTTTAATCTTAATATGATAATGTGGTATCATCTTTAATATGATATAAGCTAACTATTTTCATAAGTTTATCTATATCTAACAAATAAAAATAGATAAATTGGTCGCAATTTCTTATCTATATTTTTCAAAAAAATTATCTAATAAATTGACCTAAAATTTTTAAATCCATAAAATTTCACATATTTTTTAGGTTATTAAAATGGCGAACATTCAATTATTAAACAAACATTTAAGAACTAAACATATTTTACTTATAACAAAGTTGATTTATGATAGCTTATAGCTAACTATTAAATAATAAATCTAACTACCTAACTGTATAGTAGGGTGAGCTATAGTCAAATCCATAGGGAGTTAGAAAATACTACTATTTCTAATATTATAAAGAAAAAAGAAAAAGAAAACTCCTAAATGTAAAGAGAACAAACATAGTTAAGATGCAATAAAAAAAAAAGAATAAACACAGAGCAAAACACGAAAAAACTACTAACAATAATAAAAAAAATGAGTTGAAGGTATCATCGGAATTTTGGAATAACTATTAATCATTGAATTTAGATCAAAGGTACTCTAACCAAAATGCTAGCCTATATGTTCGAAAAAGCTTTCAAATCCTCATTTCTTCTAATTTAGGTAAATCTAACAAGGTCTAAAATACATTTATCTTCACTATAACCTATAATAAGCTCTCTAGATTTAATAGTGAAGATGCATTGGGTATTAAGGAACGACTACCTTAGGCTACTAACTCGAATACTCAAAAAGTGTAGCACAAATGTATAAGACCCTAGACTAGTTAGTTAAGTATCCTAACAAATTCAATTAACCTATTACTACTTTTGGAAATTGCTGAGAACAATTACGTATCACATACTCAATTCTAACGTTTAAATTAAGAAATTACCTAAAGGATGATCAAGGTTAAATATAATACCTAATTCATATCTTTAAGCCAAAGTCTCAAATTAACCTCGCCTAAAAGCACTAAATCAATTCAAAGCAAACTTCATTCTCACGATTAATTACCCTTTTATCCTTTTTATACCTTCAAACCCTTAGGAAATTAGCCACACATATTTAAATAAACTAAAACAAATATTAAATGAGCACAATTTATACTTAATTAAATAAAACAAAAGCTGAAAATTTAGAGACAAAACCATTCATTCATATAAAATAAAGATTCATTACAAAATTTAAGAGAAATAATCATAAACTCCATCAAACAATTAATCTAAACGCATTAGAATATATAAAAACGAGATTACATAAAGGAAAGCCTTAGCCAACATCAAGTGGAAGCTAAAATAACCTAAAACATGGAAATATAACTGTTGAAAATGAAAAACTAACTAAAGAACACAAAAAATCATGAAAAATGAGAGAAAAAGAATAAAGAAAAAATAAAGAAAAACCAAAGGAAAGAAAACAAGAGGGTTTCGTCTTGCAAGGAAGCAAACTTTCCACTTGCCTGTTGAAAATGCCACACCCAAAATTACGTTGAGGCCAAGCTTCTATAGCTTGTTTTTCTCTCTTAAAAAATGTTGTCATCCCTTTACAAACTTTTAAAATATCTATCTATCTCATTCTTATCTAAGGTTTCGAACTTAGCTTTTACAAATGTTTCTTCCCTCCCAAGCTTTTTAAGCTCCATATGCTGCCATTTTATATGCCAAGGAAAGCTCTTCCCTTGTAAATAAAAATTTGTCCACTTAAACATTTTTTCTCTTAGCTTTTTAATGTTTTTAAAGCTTTTATCCTATTATCCCTTCCTCTCCATTGATTTTGCCATCCATGAAAGCTTTTAAAGCTTCAAAACTTTTAAGCTTTCTGTCTTTTTCTTACTTAGGGCTATATGCCTCTCCTACCAAAGCTTTATTAAAAGCTTTCTTGTTTTTGATTTGGACAAGTAACATTTGTAAGATTTGGCTTTTTACTCTATAATTCATCCAAAAAGAGGTAACATGTTCATTAAGTATAATATAACATAAATTAAGGTAATGTTTGATTTTTTTTCATTTTCGTTTTTCGTTTCTTGTTTTTTAAATAAAAAAAAGTACAGAAACCCAAAAAGAAACAACACACTAATATAGCCCAGAAACCCAAAAAAACAATCCAAAATAGAAAAAACATATAAAATCCAATATAGACACATAAAAACCTAATAAAAAACTAAAACCAATAATAATATCAAATATCTTCTAAACATTTTCGAACCAATAATAGGAATGAAATTATATGAATTTGCACATAAAAATATAATAAAACTCATTCCTATCAATTTAATAGAGAAATATTCATCTTCAACTCCAACATATTATGGAAATATTCACTACAATTGTATCTTTTATAGTAATATATTTAAAGGTGGCATAATTTATAAAATAAAAGAACATATTACTAATATAAAAGGTGATATCCCTTCTTGTAAAAGAGAATTATCTAATGTATATGAGATGATTGGAAATTATTTAAAAGAATAAGTTAAAGAAAAGAAATTAAGAGACTCGTAATGTTTATTTTGAAAAAGATGAAATATAATAAGTATTAGATAAGAGAAATAGAAAAGTTATTATTGATATAGAATCTTATTTTCTACAAGAAACATTTCTCGTTCTTTCTTAATTTAAAAATTATTTTACATGATAAAGACATTGATTTGCATTGTAAAAAATTTAGGATAAATGATTATATCATTCTTATATTCCTTGAATGTTACAACAAAAATAAGTCTTATATGTAAGACACTTTCTTATTATAAGATTCTTATACGTTTATTCTAAGATTTGAAACAAAAAAGTCAGTTGATTATGGATTCATATAAATATAGATAGAAAACAATAAGATGCACTATTACAAACAGATGGTTGGATTGATCAAAGATAAAGAATCTTGGTTAATTTATTTGATTATTATAATGTTGAACATCTTTATCAATTTTTTAAAGTTTTTGATGTAGTAAAAAGTATTCATATTTTATTTAAATTATTTTTTAAAATTTTTAATTGATTTGGACTAAAAAATGTAGTCCACTCTAATATAAATACTATAGCTAATTATATATTAATTGGGTATTTATTACAATTAAAATTTGACTATATTTATTGGTTTTCATGTATAATTCACTGTATCCATCTCATTTTAAAAGACATTAGAAACATGGACCATAGTTCTAATTTTTCTTGTACATTTAAGATTACATTTTTTGTGTATCATCTTATTTTTTTGGTTTAACTAAGAAAGTAAAAAGATTAGGATGAAATTATACGTCTTACTTACTACCACTAGATTTACAACTATATTTATAACTTCAAGAAGGATTTATGGTCATAAAAAATTTACTTCAAAATTTGATAATAAATAAATACTTTTTAAGTCATAAATTATTAAAAGAGAAGAAAGGAAAAAAGGATTATATCATTATCATAAATAATAAAATTTGAGATACTTGACCATTGTAAATATTACGACTCCATTTATATGGTTATTAAGGATTATGGACTTAAATGGAATTTCTGTTTGGATTATATATATAATAGCATGCATAGGGTTTGCATTATAATTATAAATCTTTTTAACTTATATAGATATTCTTGACAAATAATTAAATAAGCATCTTATTCAAAGAATCTGCTTGCCATCTCAATCCTTGTTACTTATATAGTAAGGATATATTTATAGATATCAATCATAATCTTTTTTTTATGTGATTTAATGTAAATGTATTTTTAAAGAAAAATAATCAAATGCAATAAATAAAATTAGATTATATGGTAAAGGTTTTGAGAGTTTTATAAGACCATCTATAAAAAAAGAACTTATGATAAAAATATGCACTTAAGAAAGTTTTTATAACTTTATATTTTTAACTTATTAATAATATATATTTTAATTTAAAATATAGATGAGTAGTGGAGATTTTTTTTATGAAGTGTTTAAACATTAAGACAACTTGTTAATTGTTATTACAGTATTTAGTTGAATGACTTCTGTATCAAGTTGTGAACGTAATTAAAGTGATTTTAACAAATTCATATAAAAACCCAAATCATTTTTACTATTAAAGACTAAAGGACCTTATTGTGTTACTTATAATTTGAAGATGAAAAGTACGTATTTTATTAATTAAAATTTATTTTTAAGTAATTATATAATTTTTATTGATTTTACAATTTTTATTATGCATTCAAATGTTTAGTAAAAAAAGTTCTAGCTCTAATGATACTTAGGAAAGAGAGTGAAGTAGTTGTTAAAGATTTTCTAAAATGAAATATAAACCACTTAAACTAATTTTTTTTCCTAAGTTATGAAGTCTCTTAACTAAGATTCAACTTAAATGTGATAATATGTCAAAACTAAGATAATAATTCAAATTAAGGCAATTCAATATCAAACACAATATATATATAATTAAAAAGGTAGGGAGGAAGGATATACAATTGTTTTTTATAGTGATTATTAAGCTAGCCACTTACCTACATTCACTGTTCCACTTAGATATTTCACTAACTCAAACAATTTTTTTTAGGATAAAGAGAAATCTTATAATCTTCTTTCTAAAGAGGGTGAAAAGTAATCTAACAAATATTGCATTAAGGTTAAAAGTAACCTAAAACAATCTTCTCGATGGTGAAGAGTAACCTTTTTTCAAACTAAAAAATTAACAAATTTAATTTCAATAACTACATTCCAAAAATCAATCTTACAGTCCCTCCTCAAGCATACATTGTTTGATTAAAGCAAGACTCAAGGGATTCAAAAATACATCAAATACAAACTTAAAAACTTAGGGGATATTTAGTAATATTGTTGGTTTTAGTTTATGGCTTTTGTTTTTGTATGTTTTCACTAAGTTTGTGTGTTTTTTCAGTTTTTGTACTGCTTTTTTAATTTATGTGTTATATTAATATGTTATCTTTTTTTATTTTTGTGCTTTTTTTTAGTTTTTGTGTTTATAAAAATATAAACAAAAAACAGAAACAAAAAATATTTTCCAACAATCCTCTTTGCTCTTTCTCTCAAACTCATTCAACATATAAATCTCCAAAAAAACTTAATCTATGTTATTTCAATTATCAAACATGTTTAAAGATTGTTTCTAATTGCTTAGATCATCTATTTATAAGCTTCTCAAGCTTAAGAAATAGAAAATAATTGTTATAAATAACTAAGAAAAAAGCAATTAGGCATTTCTTACATGACTAACTGACCGATGTACATAGGTCGAGTTGATCAACCACTAGTCGACCAATCCTCTCATACTGATTAACCAATTCCAGTTAAATTGTAATATTAGTTAAACAAACTTAAGTCATTAGTCGACCAAACACCAAAATTTATCAACTAATTGACTAACCTTAAAACACCAAAATCATCCTCTTCTACTAATGAGTCTCATCGGCCAAACACCTATATCAATCAACTGCTTTCGTTGAACTTGTCACAATCATATCAAACTTGCCTCTTGAGACTGTAAAAAATGTCATGAAAGACAAAGAAAAAAGTAAATAATTGCCAACTTTCAATTCATTGTCTCCAGTGACCATTGCCAAAAACTATCAGTTCCATCTGACTCATCTAGGCGACAGGAGTAAAAATTTAAAGGACCTAAAAATATGAAAAAAAATCAAATTAGGGCTTCAAAGTATTTTTTTTAATTTGTCTAAATCTAGTAAGAATCTATACTTTTTGTAGCTATCAAAATTGTTCATCTTATCGAGAGCTTTCAATTGTTATATACATCATTGAATTCTAAAATTATAAAATTTTACTATCACCAGATGAATAGTTTAACGATGAAGAATATTCTAATTATTAGAATTACTATTCTGACAAATTTTTCATTAACTTTTTTTAATTTCCAAAAATCTATAAATATTGTTGATCATTTATTCCTTAGAACCATGGTAAAATTCTTAATAGTTTGTGAATTAAAATCACAAAATGTTTAGTTACGAATAAGGTTAATAGCATAACTTCACAATTGGATTATCCTACCAAAATTAATGGATCTTATATTGTTAAGTGAGTCCAATAGCATATAGATGATGCTAATTGAGATTATTATTTTTTACTATTTTCTGGATGCTTCAAGATTAGGACCCACATCACAAGTCTTTGATAAAGAAGTACATCGATAAGGTAAGTTTATATCTTACTACCGATAAATAATTCACACTAGTCTTTAAACATTGTGCGATACTAATACAGAGGATGACATGTTAAGTTAGGACAGATGGCCTTATTTATATACATCTGGGTATGATATAAAAACTATATATATGTCTATTATATGAATGTAATTATGTAATCATTATCACAATATCTATGTAATTATTATCAAAATATCTCAATTGAAGCATATGGTTTTGAATACTTAAGGCACATTAGATACATCTATATTGATCTTTGTATGAATGTGTACTTGTTTTGTAAGATTGTGTGATTGATATGTTAGATTATGTGTTAGATATATTGGACTATGATAGTGATTGTGAAGGAGGAAAAATATATAAGACATTAAACTTGATGGATAATATTATTATGAGAGATGTTATAATATTGAGATATGATACGAACTTATTCTAATTAATGTTTAACTCTCGGTTGAGTCCATGTTTGATATATATATATATATATGTATTATTTATATGATTATATTTTTATATATATCGAATAAGGTCGAGATATTGGTAATTCTTTACTTCTTGCAATATTTTTGGATTAAAAGATCCTTATGGTTATATGAGTATAGGCGTATAGTTTGGCCATTGTTGATATTTTATTCTCTGTAACCATTAGAAATTGAATATTATGAGGATTACTTTTAGATACTAAAATCTTATAGGCGCTCATTCTCCACGATTATTTATGTATTTAAGTGTTATTTGGGACACATTATAAATGTGTGTATATCATAATATTTGTATATTATTATATGTAAGTATGTCATTGGATATCGTAACGTGATATGCGTTTATTTGGAGAAATCTTACTCTTTTCAACTTTATTTTTTACTTCAGTCAACACAGGCCTCGTAGTTGTGACTTCTGAAGAGTGTCAACTACAACATTCCTACTTTTACATATTTCTTATTCACTATCATTCATATTTTTACTATAGTGTGCATAATAACATTATTAAGTATATTGTAAATTTCTTCTAATATACATTATTCTTGTCATAAATTTATTATTTGTTTCCTTAAGCATACATGTTATATCAATTCATTTAGCTTTATATATATATATATATATTTGTCGTTAATAGTTAAGTTTATATGTCATCTAAAGGTTTTAGTTTTTAAACCCCATGTTTAGCAGTTTTAGCTACATTGCAAGTGTACAGATCATAACTTATAGTATAACTAATATCGATTCCACGAGAATTGATTCTAAATACCTAACAATTTGAATTGCACTTTTTTTAAGGTAAGTAAAAAGTATATAAATTGAAAATTTAACTAAATTAACAAAACTTGAATGAATGTAAGCGCAGAAGAAAGCAAGGCACAGAAGATACTCAATAGTAAAGATTTATGGGGTTATTCTATCATTGTTTATCTTTCTTTTGCCCTATTGATTTAATTGTACTTAATCATAGATATCCAATAGTTGATTACCTTCTTTAGAGATCTAAACAATTAATCCCAATTGAACTAGTTAAAGTTGAATTGTAACATCTTGGTTCGTAACATTACTTCTAAATAATGCAATTAGATTTGAAGCAATCATAAGGACAATTAACAAGTAATTAAGGTTTCTCTTTAATCACTATTGATCAGTTAATTGTAGGTCCATTAAGCTACCAACTCTCGTTGCACATCATAACTTAAATAAATTAAAGCAATCTCTCGATTCGAAATGATTATAAGCTCAATAATTAACACAAATAACTATGCATTAAATCAATACAGTAAAAGTTAGATAATCAATTCAAGAACAATCCCTAAAATAGATTTAACAATCCACAATTATGTTCAAATAAAGAGTATTAAGATTAAACATCAAAAGAAAAGTAAAAGAAAGATGAACTAGTGAAGATGGCAAAGCCCCTTTTTAGGAAAATCTGTGTAAGTCCTATGGCACCCAAGAGGAGGGTGAATTGGGTATTAAAAACTTTTTGTAACCTCAAAACTATCAACCTAATTCAATTGGAAAAACTGAATGCAATCACTAAACCACAATTCAACCTATTATGGTATGACAATGCCAATGTCAAAGTAAGTGCAATAA